>SMGT01015423.1:80933-122470 GCA_004794575.1 Lanistes nyassanus | reverse complement strand
CATTAAAAGAGTAACGGGCACTAAATATTGAAATAAGATGGAGGGTGGCCCACTTTTGAGGTTGGTTGGTTGGCTGATTATTTTTTAATGTCCAGTTGTAAGCAAGGTGCATATCCAGACGTTGCTGCTTCAGACAAGTTTACGTGCTGCCACACTGGGACTGCTGTTACAACACAGGCTTCAGTCCCACGCACTCACATTTTACTGACACTGGGCCAACCAGTCCTAGTACTGTTCCCTATAGTGCCAAGCATCTGGCAGGGCAGCTACTAGATTGCCAAGTATGACTTCGCCTGGGTGCAAACTGCTGACCTTCCACCTCCAAAACAGATACCTTAGCAATTAGACCACTGATGCAGTCCACTTTTGAACAATACCATGAACATAAACATCCACATAGGCTTCCCATTTTCAGAAAATTCAAAAATGAACCTAGGCTTCCATTAGGAGCCGTTTAAACAAATTTAAAATGAGAACTACATGTGCACATTACTATCAGCATTTCTCTGCTAGTGGTCTTTGACCATTTATCTTTCAAGACATGGCCATTGAAATACAAGGAGATAATTCTGGAATGCTGAAACAACTTACGTGACAAATAAGGTAGCGGTTGGTGGGATCAGTTGTTAAACAGACAACCCTATCCCTCCCTAGACGCATTACAGATCCCTTTGAATGACAAAAGAGGACTTTCTGGAACAGCAGACATCATATAAATATTTTATTAAAAGAAGTATAAAGATAATGCCACAAGAAACAGAAGGTGCTACATAGTCAAATTTTCAGAGAAGACAAAGATGAAGGTTCACATTCAATCACCAGTATTTATAATTTATGAACTGCACCCTTCTTTCAAGCTCCCTTTTGTCAACAGATGAAAGGACTCACTAAAAAGCATTTTAATAACACCATCACATTCACAACATCCATTCTTATTTCCCCCAGCAAATTTTTGGTTCTAAATAATAACTAAGCACTCTAAAGCCCTTGATTTCCAAGACGGCGTGTTCCTTCTCTTTATAATTGTTCCTCCTTGCCAACTTAGCCTGCGGAACCCATAGCATCCTGTTAATGTGTTCTTGTCACTGATGATTACTCAGAGGGCTTTGCACTTTGTCTGCATGTGGCACATGCTTACAGAGCTGGTTCTTTCAGGTTTTCTCCAGGTCCTCCAGATTCCTCTCCTCTTTCCTCAACACCCTCCGTCCCTGCCAGAGACCCCATTTAAATCCCCATTGCTTATTTACGACTTATGGAGGGCAACAGCTTTGCTATAGTGGCAGCCAGCTTCGCTACACAGTAGGTGTTGCTCCAGACCTTGTCACTTAGATGGCTATTAATGATAAGTGTGCTACTCTTGTAAAATACATCTCTAGCAGTGAAACTAAATCTTGCCCACAAAAGATTTAAGTGACTGGTCATCAGATACTAAAAGCAGAATGCATAGCTACTGCAAAGAAAAACCTAAAGATCTTACTGATTCATCATCCTCATCTTCATTTTCATTATCTGGTCGCATCCGTTTAGGTGGTTTGATATCCTGAACTTCTTCACTCTGTCATCAAACCAAAAATTTATAAGGCATATGACATTAAAATTTTTATTTCTATATTTGTGACAAATAACTCTAGGATTCTTTCAAACGCAAGATATTAAAAAAATTATTTACCTTAGCCAACTGTTTGTATCTCAGGATAAATCTTATAGAAGGTTTATGAGATCTGTATATTTGTATTTTAAACATCAACAAAAATCTTATTTACCCCAAATATACAAGCTTTTTTTTACAAATGTAATTTCATAATTTATGACATTAAACAATAAAGAGAAAAGAACCAGATGACTGTGGTTTAGGTTAAACGGTAACAAAAAAGAGTACCTGGCCCAGCGAGACTCGGACACACACTGAGAAAGGAAGTCAACATTCTGGGGCATGGCCCCTTCTTCAGGACGGCACAAACATATAACAAATAATACCAAATAACAAATAAAACAATCCTTTGAGCCTGCAGAGATAGGTCACTCAGTTCTGTCCAGTACAGTCCTCTTTTAAAACAACTAAATCATTTCCTGGCAAACAGACAAACTCATAAGCAATACCATTTCATACCTCGTCCTTGTAAACGATGTCCCAAATGCGCAACTCACTGTCAGCTGACCCAGTGATTAGACGTTGTCCATTATTTATCAACACAAACCCATAAACCTATTAACAACAAAGTAACATGAACAGAACCAACAGACAAGACCTGTTAAAACAAAGTAACATGATCAAAACCAACAGACAAGACCTATTAAAAACCAAGTAACATGATCAGAACAGACAAAACATGGGGATAGGAAGTCAAGAGAATATTATGCAGGGGAGACAATAAAAGAGGGTGACATTAATGTCCCCTCAGCCTCACCTTCCTTATGGTGCCCCCCTATGGTATGATAGTGAAAAACTTATCACTGCTAAGTGATATGGTTTAGGTTAACTCCAAAACATGATGTTATCATTTTAAAATGCAACTCTACTGTCAGGGGATTGCAAAGAATTAAAAGTTGTTTAGTTACATCACACTTGATGATAGCCTGGGCAGTCTGTTTTACTGTAAACTCTATTCATTTAAGGAATCCTAAAGTACAGGTAAATAGATATTATATTTAACTATTTGGAACAATTTTTTTTGTTGCATCTGTGTATATACTGTATACACAGTGTATATATGCAATGTAAATGTAACACATTGCTTATCTATTACTGCAACCAAGCATTTCTGCCTCCACAGGAGATCATACCTCTGTTCTATGTCCAGTCAATGTGCAGAAGCAGTGCTGATTGTCAAGATCCCAGAACTTAATAAAGGTATCCTTGGAACTGTTAAAATTTCATAATTTAATAAGTTCAAAGAAGTGCTGAAACATTACAGATTATCATTAGGTCACGATACATCTGTGAATTAAAGGTTCCCCACAGCTGCATGCAATCAAATGGCAGATTTTATAAACGTATACAAAAAACTGCTACTACAAAACCATCAGCTTTCACACTGCACTAATTCCTTTTTGAAATTAAATTAATAGTAAAAATTTTAAAGGGGCATGTGTGTGTGTGCGTGTGCCCCTGCATGTGCATGCGAAAACAGGTGCACTGATTTATATGCATACACACACACACACACACACATGCAGACACAAACATCAAATTACAACCTAAACTATGGCATGTGGTATCTGAGTTTCACTGTGAGTTTAAGTGCTTCATATACCTTGTTACAAGAACATTTCTGTCTTTCAGAAATTCAGCTTTCGTGACCTCCCCTTTGTGACCTTTGAGCCGGAAAAGTCCAGATTCACTGATGGTATCCCAGACAATAACATCAGTATCCTATAATATACAAAGTTCATCATAGTCCCATATACAACGTAAGTGAATAATATATGTACAAGACAATGGATAAAACTTTTGAAAGGATCTAAGGAAATGAAACCCTAAGATACAACATAACAAATTTTTAACAAATTAGGTAAACTCCAAAGACAAAATCTGATACCATTTTCCTTCAACTCATTAAGACAATTTTCAAATTAAAATTTGCCTGCTTTTTGGAAACTTAAATTTATTACTTTTCTTCTAATGATTAACGGACAGACTGAAGTCACAAGAAAACCTTGATGCAAAGAAAATGAATGTTCTGTATAATATTACCTTTGCTCCAGAGACAAGTCGGAGTCCATCATGATCATAGGCAAGGCTGGTGACAGCAGATCGATGACCCTGGAAAGTGATTTTCACCTCCCCGGTCACCACCTCAAACACACGTATGCTGCCATCCACATACCCAACAGCCAGGTGTCTGTGGTCTGGTGTTCTTGCCAGCTTGCTGACTTCATGCTTCTCTCCCTTTAGGGTCTGAATCTACAGTGTGATCATGATTGTTAAAGTCATCAAATACTATTTCAGGGAATATATGTACCATTAATTTGATTAAAGGAAAAAATATGTAGAAATTGTTTAAAACCAAGGGTCAATGACCCCCCCTCCCCCCAGCCTGAAATTGGAGTCATTTTGTAAAAATGCAGGAGTCAACCTACAAATCTGTGTCATTGTTGGAATTTCATGTGTAAATTACCCCAGCTGAGTGTTACTAAGAGCTCCAGAAAAATCCCAAGAGGAACCAGATTTGCTAAGGGGAGGTCATGCCAATAGAAACTGATAAACTCATAGGAACAGTAACAGGGAAGCAAATGAACACAAATAATAAAAAGTAAGATACTGTAATTGTTTGGCTGGATAGATGGCTGGGGGCTGTTATAATATGCTGTATCACTCAGCAATGATGACTTTCTCATGGCCATGTTTGGAGGGAAAAGGGTGATGAAGGGCGTTTAGCAAGAAGTTACTGAGTTAGATCTACTCATCTTGGTAGGAAAAATGATGAAGTGCAGAAAAAAAAACTATTTGAGAAAACATGAAGATATCTTATAAGAATCTATCATATGCGTCTGAACATGCAACATCATCAACACACAAGTAAAACACAATATAAATTACTTTTTCCTTTGTGAGAAGGTCCCATATGATTACATTTTCACATGCCCCAACAGCAGCATGTCTCATTTGGCCTTTCAAGTTTTTCAAAAGGACGACATTTGCACGTGAGCTGGCCACAAGGCCGAACACGTCTTTAGCCTCTACACGAAGGTACTGCTTGGTCACTCCCATCTCATGTGAATGTGTGAATATCGTGAGAGCCTTCTGTTATTTAAAAATGGAAACAATTGAAATTATTTACATAGATCAGCAACCATATCCAACAATATTTTATTTGTAATAAACAGAAAATATACAAAAGTAAATTTGTATGAATCAATGCATATAACTTACTCCACATATATTTTATGAGGACAGGTTTATCACAGGTGACGATACATATGAACTTATGAGGTAAAATAGTTTTCTTCCGTGCCAATTTAATTTGTAATTGGTTTCTTTAATTTAACTAGTTATGCTGAATACAATAGTCCTCTTTTATAATATAGTCGAAAGCACGATCTGCCGAATTCTGATCACACAATGAAGCTGTTTTTTACGTTCTCCTCTTTAACTGAAATTTTACCAAAGTTGCATCCTGTTAGGTGTATAAGGCAACTTCTAAGGACAAAAACCGAAATTATTTAACTTGTTGCTACAGACGTGGGGCTGAAAGCTGTCCACTGCAGTGGGGCTGAATAAGAGAAATCAAATCAATACAATAGCTTAATCAGATATCTACACAAAGAAGCATGATGGATATAGTACACTGAATGCTGAAAAATACATAAACAACAATGACAGATAAACATACCACCACATACCGATAATGATAACAGAGAGTGTGTCTAATATTCCCGTGCAGCCATGTGTTCCAGCTATGAAAAGCACGAGGCATGCGCATTACCACAGTTATTTTAGCAGACGACGGAAATTGTGAACTTTCAAAGGAAGATGTTGATAGAGTCTACTGCTTTTCTTTTCTTGCAATTTTCAATGTTCCAGTGTGAAATTTAATTTATGGGAGAGTTTTCATAGTTTAATCTTCAAATAAAGCATCGTCTGGTTGTTTTAAAATATTAAATAACAAGGTCAGTAACTCTTATGACGCTGAGATTGTAACGTTGACCCCGACGCTTTAAAAGCATCAAATCATGTAAGGAGCATGTATGCTGAGAATATGCAGAGAAGCTGACCATCGGCTACACTTGAACTGCATTCTTTGAGCATGAGTTTTACTTTTTTTAATAAAGCTTGAAGCTCAGTTTTTAGATCGAAGACCACCTTTTAACTTTATTTTTCACAAATCTCTAGTCACCAATTCCATGTCACAGTAGATCTACTGCTATGAATTTTAGTACTTTGTTATTACTATTAGGCAGGGATCGACTATCTTATAGTTATACAAATAACAAAGCCTAGCTAGTAGGAGACACTTGCCTTTTTGCATCTGTTGCCCAAGCGTATAATTGATATATTGATTGGAAGCTATGAAACACTTGCCATATCAGTCTGCTACATTTTTAACTCTTCTGCCATCTGTTCCCAGCTTGACGATTTTATCGTGTAAGTTAAACTCGTGTTTTAAGATGCTGGAGAGTCTCATTGAGTGATTGAGTCTATCCTAGTTAACTGGTTCTTCTATGTAATGGTAGCAGTATATCAAGAGTAGTATTTTTGTAAAACTCAGTGAACATCAGGGTGTGTGTAATACTAAATTACTTTAAACGTAAGTTGCAGTGTTGACATCTTTTAAAGCGACTTCACATTTAAAGATTTATGGTTGTGCTTTTGTACTGTTGATCCAGACGAAAGCACTCAAAAATGGCAGAAGTTAGGAAAAGAAAAGGAAAATCCAACTCAGGTTCCCAAGCCACTGCATCAGTATCGGACAAGAATCATGGGAAGAAAACGGAAAAAGACTTTGGAGAAGTGAGATCCTTCTTCGGCTGGATTAACATCATTATGGGTCTGATTGCCATGACAGCATGTGGATATATCCATTCATGGTTCATGTATACACTTCATGAAAACAACATGTGGTTTACAAACATCAAGGTAGGAAAACAGTTTTATTTATATCCTCATGTTTTATTGTTGGAAGCTTGTTGAAAATTGTTCTTTCGTCTGACGAACATGTGAAAATCTGTTGCTTTTATACATCAGAATAAAGAAAAGCAGCAATTTGTTTTCGATAGTTAAATCATTTCTCTACCAAAAATAATCAGGATTGTATTTAATATTAATCATCCTTTTTGTCACTGTTGTTAAGTAGGAAGTCGAAAGGGAAATTTCCTTCAGAACTGAATCAGGCCTGTATTATTCCTACTACAAACAGTTGGTAAAAGCGCCATCTTTATGGCAAGGTAAGGATATTACATTTATTAAATTGTTATATTTTTTGGCATTTTAATTAACAGAAAATTTGTTGGTGACATATTGGAGGGTGGAGAGGAGCATTCTGTTAGTGTTGTACTATGTCATAAAAAGAAAAAAAAATAAAGACAAGAGAAATTAATTATCTTTTCATGTTCCTAAGGTATCATTAAAATAATGTGTAAAATAAAAATTTATCCCAGAATGTGAGTCAAATCATGCTGCACAAATATTATGTTTTAAGAGTTGTGGTTCATGAACAAGCAAAACGTCTTCTGTGTATGACTTGTTACAGTACAATACATCCAGTGATTTTTGCAGTCTAGATTTTAAGTCATCTAACTTTTGGTCTGCATAAGCACATACATTTTGAAGTTTTCCCTTACAAATACTTATTTGATCTCTGGGCCTCCATCACTGCATGTGAACAATAACATAGCTGAAGAGGACATGATATCATCTTACAATGTTTGAAATAAATATTTTACCTTAAGATCACTTTAAGATATTAGTAACTGTGGATCTGAGCCCTATGTCTAGAACCTCTGTCATACAACAGGAATCCAAGATATAACTGTAGTAACTGTGGATCTGAGTCCTATGTCTAGAACCTCTGTCATACAACAGGAATCCAAGAGTTAACTGTAGTAACTGTGGATCTGAGTCCTATGTCTAGAACTTCTGTCATACAACAGGAATCCAAGAGTTAACTGCTGATCACCTCACTGAGTACCCAGACACCATTAATGTGCTGGCTCGTATGAACATTTACCAAGAGGTTCTGCTGGCAGCTCTGTACAGAATTTTGCCTATACAGGTATCAGCAAGGATATGATTTTTAAAGCATGTAAATTCAAGGGCTTGTTGGGCTTGTTTCAAAGAAAAGGAATTTGAAAATAGACATTGTTTGCTGATAAACATTATTTTAAAAGGAAGACATAATTTCTTTGCATGAGAATAATTCACAAAGAATTGAAAGTGTTCACTGCACCCATCATGTATATGTGCAGAGGGATAAGGTAGGCATGCATGTATTTGAATAAATAGGAGGAATATTAAGAATTTTGTCTTAGCTCTGTACTCACTCTGTACTCAGCTGTGGCTGCTTTCACTCTGCTGCAATAAAAAGCTTGTTAGACATCTTGTCCTGAACTGAATGATATGAATGTTCATTGATGGCAGGAAGATGCTATCTTATTCTACATCAAAGCCGTCTTCGCACTGCATGGCATGCTGGTAGCTGCACTTTTTGGGATGACTTGGTTCATGTCTCACAGCTGGCTTGCTGGCATTCTCACAGCTGCCTTCTACAGCCTCAACAGGTTAGTGCTGTGCTGAGTCTGCTGCACTGTCGGTCATCAGTCTTCCCAGCAGACAACAAGACACGGATCAACAGGGTTTATAGTGCTTGTCTTAAGAATTGTTTGTGAAGAATCATTTGTGATGTAACCATTTTCATACCTGTAGCTTTTCATTGCATAAAACTTGCTCACTGTCCAGTTTATTGCACCTGTATATAGAGGATATTTTACTAAAAGTCTCTCTTTAACAGCAAAAGCAAACCATAATTTAGTCTGTGTTCATCTGTTCAGAGTGTTTTAGAATACAATCACCTTTGAATAGAGGCAGTGGCACCTAAATAGTATGGTATACTAGAAGTTGGAACAGGTCTTTGTGCCGGTATATACTATACCGCAAGGGACATTAGCAGGTTAATAAATAATCCTTACCAATTAAAATACAGCCAGCGTTCTGAAACCTGATAGAAGCTTTAATTGAAATCATATCAAAACCCAGCCACTAATATAAATGTTTAGGTATGAAAAGCTTGATATCAGCAACAAATAAATATCAAAGAGTTCTGATTTTTTAAAAAGTGTGCATTGGCCTTAGCCAAGTGACAAAATAAAAGACGTGTCAGCTGCGGTTAGTTTTAGAAGAAAGAAAAGTCGTTTATCAAGGACGATGGATATAATAGCAGATGATTAGGATTTCTAAATAGTGGAAAACAACAGAGGAAAATCTCATTTATAGAAACATTTTGGTTTGAAAAATACCAGAAGAGTTACTTGGAGATAGAAGAAAATGTTGCTGTTTGCCATCAAATTAGCAGATGGTGCAACTAGGATGGCCTTGTACATCAGATGACATCATCCAGTCCTGTTGATTTCTACTTGCAAATTTCACACAGGGTGAATGTATCCCTTCATGTACATCCTAATCAACCTGTAAGCAAATTACCACTCTGCACCCCCTTCAAACACAGCTCCTGATATATTTCGTGTCATGAATTTTCCCACAAACAAGACCAAAGGAGATTGCAGCTCGAGACCTTCAAAGAAACAGCATCAAGCATGGTTGGCTACTTGGAAATCACCAACTGAAGAGTTACAATTGAAAGGGTATTGTAAGCAGTCCACTTAAAAAAATTAGGATCACATCTTATTTTGCAAGTGATCTTTTACTAGTTTGGTTACAGCAGCAAAAAATTGAGGAATTCCTTTCTAAATGCTTATAAAATAGACCGAAAATGCACACAACATGAAGCATGGAGATTTAACATTTCAGACTGGATACAACCCGTGTAAGCAATGTTATTCCACTGAGAGAGAGCTTTGCCTTACCATTCTTGTGGGTTCAAGTGGCAGCACTCACATATTACTTCAAGCCACAGGCATCAGGCTGGCCACAGGTGAGTTCGTTTTACAATCTTTCCATGCTTGTGTAAAGCCATTTTCTGATTTGTGTTCTTGTCTCTGTGTTCAGGACTTGAAAGGCTATAAAAATAAAAAAGTTGTGCGTATGGTTTTGGTATTGTTTTTATTGTTTGAGGTGTCAGGCAGGTATCATCATTAAGAACATTGAAGAATTTGCAAAAAAGCTTTAAAGTGATCTGAAGACATGAAATTAACATTTTACATATACGAGACTACTCCTCCCTTATTTTTAGGTCTCTGGAGGCATTTCCTCAAACAAAGTAACAGTGGAGATAAGTGACACTACAGTCTAGTGTACCAGGAATGTAGTTTTTTTTCAAAGGTTACGAATGAGTGAAGCAGAAATTTTCTGTGACTATTATTTCAGCGTGTCAGCATTGGGATAATCAGTGGTGCCACCTTCCTTTTCTGCCTGTGTTGGCAGTTCAACCAGTTTGTTATGCTGCTGCAAGCGTTTGCTCTTGTGGCTTTGTATCTGGCTCAGCTTCTGCCACGTCACAAGGTGACACACATGAACATGCGCATATTTATATGCACCTTCATTTAACTGAACCCAGTCAAGTTTTCTGGTGTTAACACTAGCAAAGTTTGGTCTTTGTTCTACACATCTCTGTGCAGCATGCAAATGCTTGTGTGCGTGATAGTGGCATTGTGGTGACAGTGACAAATGTACTGTGAATAAGAGTGCATGTTGGTCCTTTGGCTTGTCAGACTTTGAATTAATTTAAAATTAACCCCGTAGCTGATATAAGTTTTTGGTGTTGTTATTACTAGGTGCAGACAGTGCTTGGAATCCAAATGGCCTCCCTGCTAACCGTGTCGCTGCTGCAGTTTGTCAGTACCATGATCCTCAGCTCCCTAGCTTTGTCCTTTAATCTTGCTGCCTTCATTGTCATCCTGGCCAAGGTGAGGCATCTTCAGCTGTCTGCTATCTGACTTAATGCATCTCTGTATAGGTTGTAAGGGCTTCACAAGATCTCTCACAGTGCAATTTGTTTTGAACTCAACAAAGACTGTTAATGGTTATTTCACTGAAATAGGATTTAGTTAGGATTCTTTAGCTTTGTCATTTATTTTATCATGCTGCATCTTGACTTTGGATGTACCTGTACAAGTTAGGGCAGATGTGGACTAAGATGTCTAAGGTTGCTGGTAAAATGATAGCTGTGTAATTAACCATCACATTACTGGGATTTCTGCTGGGTTGGGGAATGTATGATGAACTGCTTATGTTGTTAGTTCTGCTGTCAACCAGGGGTCAAAACAGCCAAGTGGAAACTGGTTGTGGCATGCAGCAGTTACGGTGATGTATGGGCTGCTGACTCTTCTTCTGATGGTACTCATCAACACAGTGGTCAAGGTATGCTTTGGTCATTTTAGTCTGTTTACGAATGGCTTCATGTATCGCTAAAGGGGCATACCTTGCTGACATTCAGGATCAAAGAAGCTAGTGATAAGTGCAGAAGATTTTAGTTAAGTTGTTTTGGAAGGAAAGTGCCTCCATCTTTCGGTGATTTCACATTTTGGGGGTTGGTGAAGAATGGATGTTGGGGAGAGGGGTTATGCTGGCTGTAGAGGCTGGACTGGTGGTAGCAGAGGCAGGTTATTGTTGCTTTGGTGTTTTGGCAGTGGTAGTTTGCCACTGTCAGTGTCCCTGCTGGCTGCTTCTGGTACTTCCCTAATCCTAAGTACTAAATTTATACCTTCCCCCCACCCCACCCCGAATGGAGGCTGACTGTAACTGCAGAGCTGTCCACTGGTTACACTTTTCTATCCATTCTCTTTTATCTCTGATATTTGGCCTTTTTTCTGAGTCTTGTTCCTTATCTTTTGGTGCAGTCGCCTGCCTTTCTTCTAGAAATTACTCTTCTTTCAGGTTGATGGCCCCATTTATGAGTCATGTAGTTGGGGCTTGGAGGCAAATCTTAGTTGGTGGTATGGTGGATTTTTCTGCCCTGTGGCAAGGGTATTGGATACGTTTGGCCCATTATGAATCTTGTTTCTTCTCTCTTACGATCTTACTAATTATTTTTTCCTGGCTTTCTTTAATTTGGAGTTTGGAAATTGAGTGAGTACATGTACTCAGCGTCTCCAGCACCTCCCAGTTTTATGCCTTTTTAAACGTTTCATTTTTGGTGGTCTGTCTGACGATATTATTGTAGAGATGTTACACAGATGTTATTGTACATCTGTGCAGTGGTTCTGATTATTCCCCCTTAAGCCCTCTATGCAGCAACAGCAGCAGAAACACTGAACCAAAGCACATCTTTCACATAGTCACATGCCAGTTTACAAGGAGTGTACATGGCAGAAAGCGCTGATTATTAACCAGAGATGCTCTGACATCAAAAGAGGAAGACTGAGTTTTCTTAATTGAGTAGAGGCCAGGGTGTTTCTCTTTATTATTGTGCTGTAACTGCCTGCTGTGGAAGCAGCGACAACTGTCTGTGCTGGTCTGTGCAGCTCATAATCCACGTGGAGGCAGATGAACATATCTTCAAGTTCCTGCAGAATAAGTTTGGTGTGGGGAATGCAAGGTGGGTCTTCCAATTGTTGAAACAAAATTTGGTTGATTCATCACTATGGATGCTGGCACTTGTGTTTCTCTCCCATCCTGATTAACTTTTTTTTTTCCAACTACACAGGCTAATTGTTTGGACAACATCGAATAGTAGTAGTAACCAGTATACACAGCAACTATTTGTGATTACCTTATTAACATTTACTAGCATTTGGTGAATAACATCTCTTGGTGGTTAATATAAATGTGTCTCTGTGGTCAACTGTTCTTGAATCGCCACGTTTCCATGCACCTCTGTAAAATGAGATAACTGCAAGATTTGCATGAGAGTCATGGTGTCCGCAACAGGAAAAACTGGTTTGTCAGTTGCCATTCTTGCTCATAGTATCACTCACCCGCTGCCTAATTTCTGCAGTAGCCATGTAGCAGATATCATCTTACATTTATAGATTATGCAAACATTTTTTCCATCAATCTTTATCTAAGCACATTCTTTGCCTCGTTAATGCTTTCAGGCAATACATGTGCGGTGAATGTTATTAAAATCCTAGTATGTGCATCCGATTTCAACAGAGATTTTGATTCTCGGCTGTACCTTTGCCTGGGTATTTTTGGCTTCTTGACGCCTGATGTGCTAGAGAGGCTGACCAAAGGGATTGTGCTGCCATTCTACATTGTGGAACATGCTGGACTTCTCCTGCTAACATTCATTGCTGTGCTCCAAACATGGAAGTGAGTATTGTTGCTTGTGCTTTAATTATGCACAACTCTCAGGGAAACAAAGTGCATTCAAGCTCAACCTGATTAAAAAATATGTTCACATTTTGTGGTGTTTTATTTTCTGGTGGTCTGAAGCACAGGTGTCTAGATATTTACAGATAAATTGGAAACATTTACATATAGAAGCACAGGTCTGAAGCACAGGTGTCTAGATATTTACAGATAAATTGGAAACATTTACATATAGAAGCACAGGTCTGAAGCACATGTGTCTAGATATTTACAGATAAATTGGAAACATTTACATATAGAAGCACAGGTCTGAAGCACAGGTGTCTAGATATTTACAGATAAATTGGAAACATTTACATATAGAAGCACAGGTCTGAAGCACAGGTGTCTAGATAATTTACAGATAAATTGGAAACATTTACATAAAATTGTTAGCCATTTCTGAAGCTAATTTTTATATAGTTTCTAATGGAAGAATTGTTGATTTTTACTCATGTCAAGTATTTAGTGCCTCATATATCCTTGTGGCCATACTTTGTTTTGATGACGGCTGTTACACAAAAAAGTTTCTGACAACATTAATTTTTTTTCGATACCAACCATAATTCTTTAGTGTTCGGTTGTGGGTTCAAGCAGAATCTTCACAGATACAGGCATAAGTTTAAAATCTTCAGTCAATAGATTAAGCATTTCTGTGTGTAATGCTTATATTTTTCATTGAAGCATCATCCATTTTAAATGTGCTAATCATAGACACAGTGGCTGTGCTGATGCTTTGACTGGCAACTCAGCTCATGCAGTAAACAGAACTAAGCAGACAGACAATAGGCCAACCAGCCACGTGTTGGAAAATAGACCAGAGCTGGCCTTCCACGCAGGTAAGTGCACAAATTGCTGCTTGTTTGTAGTGTGTCTGTACAGTTATATTCTTCGCAGTTCTACCATGCTATCAGCAATATGCTGGAGCTTATTTTGTATTTAGTAGTAGTGTTATATCACATCTTCTGATGACTGTGCTTCAGCTAACACCCTAGTGAACCTTTCGAGTTTAAGCTTCATGCCAACATGGAGAGCATCTGTGGTTCTCATAACAATGACACCAACATGTGCTGCTGCCGTGAAAGGCTTCATTGCGATATTTGCTTGTGTATCTAGTGCAGTGTCTGCTGTTTGGGGCTCTGGCTGTGACCATGTTACGCATGAAGTACCTCTGGACCCCGTACATTTGTGTTCTGGGCACCCTTGTTGTGGCTGACTCCACTGTTTGGACAGCCATCCTCAAGCTGTGCAAGATAGACAACCGTAACCTGGTAAAGAGAGAGAGAGGCAGCAGTGGGAAGGAAGGAAAGAAAATAGAGAAGTGGAGATGAATGGATAAAGAGAAAAGGAGAGAAAAATGGGATAAGTGCATTGGTTTGACCTGGCACATGACTTAAACAAATGTTGTGTGTGCATCCATTTATGTGTAAGAGAAGAGGACACTTTCAAACCCCATAATAAGTCTGTGTTAACCTTTTCAAGGTGGAGCTTTTACGGCATATCGCTGTCCTGGGGGTCCTCGCTGTTTTGTTAGCCGTGGTGAGTATTGCTGCTTCTGTCATGCAAACACTTCTTGAAGAAATTCTTTATGCGTTGTGGCAACTTCATTGATGCTCACACATTCAGTGTCCATGGAAAAAAATATACTTGTACGTTTGCATGTTTTCACCTTCTTCAGGCTCTCTGTTATGCTTATATCACATGTTGTAAGTATGGAGACATGTTCTCAAAATAATTATGACAGTTGCAAGAAAAAAGTAATTCAGACAGCATTGTTTGTTTGTTTGTTTTTTGGCAACCCTGGGATGGTGGATATGTGAACGTCTGTTGTAGCATTATGGAGTCATTCTCAGTTGTAATATGGTGGCGTGTTGTTGTAGCATTATGGAGTCATTCTCAGTTGTAATATGGTGGCGTGTTGTAGCATTATGGAGTCATTCTCAGTTGCAATATGGTGGCGTGTTGTAGCATTATGGAGTCATTCTCAGTTGCAATATGGTGGCGTGTTGTAGCATTATGGAGTCATTCTCAGTTGTAATATGGTGGCGTGTTGTTGCTAGACGCTTGGACCAGTGATGCGTGAACTGGAAGAGCTGAGGGAGTTCTGGGATCCAGACACAGTGGAGCTGATGGAGTGGATTAAGTGAGTGTCAGCTCTCACTTAGACTCTTTGAATTTATTCAAATATATTCAAATGTGAATATAACTGCATAATGTCTGTGTATTTATAAATATGTATATGTGCATGCCTGCATGCACACAGGTAAAATTGTGAGTACGTGTTCGTGTGTGATGTTGACTTATGTAAATTTTGCATTATTACATTTATTTCAATGGATTGCATGTGGTATTGCGGAAACAAATATTTGTTTGCAACTAATTAGGAGCAAAACTCCACACATGGCTTCCTTCACGGGCTCAATGCAGCTGATGGCAGGTGTCAAACTGTGCACAGAGCGGCCAATCACTAACCACCCACATTATGAAGACAAAGCTCTGCGCTACAAGACTAAACAGGTGAGTTTTATGATGCAATGGCTATGCCATCTTGTCCACAGTTGTCATTGGTCATCATCATATTTGCTGTTGCCATCTGATCACCGACATTGTCATCACCTTCTTTTTCTCAGTCTTCCCCCAAGAAGTATGCTTTCACATAAAACAGAATAACACAAACTGACTACAAACCTGTCACTCCAGTTTGCACTGGTTCAACTGATTCATGGGGGAGGGGGGGGGTTCCTGGCTTCTTTCTTGACTGGGGACTTTGTTAAAGTTTGGTATGTTTGAGGTTTGTGTGGCTCCCACATCTGTTACTTATAAAGTGGTGCACATGATCCTGCACACCTCCAACCTGCCCATAAAAAAATATGATTGGACATATTTGTTGTCGTTGATCGTTATTGTTGATCTAAGTCTTCTGTGGCACCAGCATGCCGTTGCAGTTGAACAACACAAAAGCTATCCCAGCTCTACAACTTAGACACAAATTTCTGTTTACGGCCAGATTACGAACACAGAACCCTTTTTCAGATATAAGTGAGACAAAACAAGAAGAGCTACCCCAAAGACACATGTTTCTCTCCAGCATCAGAAGCATCGTGTGGTCAAGTTTTGCTGACATTGTGGTCTTGTGTATAATAGTTGTATCAGATATATGGACGCCGGACTCCAGAAGATGTCCATAGCATTCTGAAGAGTTTTGGCAGTAACTACATCATCCTGGAGGACTCCATTTGCCTTGCTCGACCAAAAAACAACTGTCGCACAACAGACATTGTCGACCTGGACAATGGCATAGTAAGTGAGAAGTTTCCCTGTGGACATAAAACTTAACAGAGAAAGCATTCACTTGATTGGATTAATTGTAAGAATCAAAATTTTGCATTTTTTTTAATGTTCTGGACCAAACCGTTTGAAGCCCACTCACAACAAAACAGAATTATTGTTAGAGTTAGTTCATATAAACTGAAACCAAATTACACAGATTTAACCGATGGTGATGATAGATTAAAAAAGACATGACTGCCGCCTGGAAGAGAAGATATCAACAAAGGAACTGAGCCAAGCTGTACAAGACATGGATAAAGACGATCTTCATGTTTTGGGCCACTGCCCCTTCCTCAGGAAGCACAAACAGACAAAGACAACAGCAAAATAAAAAAAACCAGGCACTTAGCTGGGTAGGGTGACATCTGTACCGCAGCATGTGAGGAAATGATGGGGACAGGAAAGGCTTGACACTGAAATGGTGAGCAAGGGGAGATTGTGCATGCAGCCAAATGCAGGGTGGGTAGGGAGGAGAAGAAAGGGGTGGATGGGGGGAGGGTGAGCGGCCACCTAGCGACTACCATCCACTACAAGCCAACAGACTCTTATGCATACCTAGATTTCCACTAGTCTCATCCACCCTCCACCTTACACAGGGTACCCTACTTGCAGTTTCTTAGACTCCGCAGATTCTGTTCTGATGACAGATTTCCACGAACAGCCTGACAGAATGGTGAACAACTTCATGGCCTGCAACTACCCTTCAGATCTTTTGCCCTCAGCTAGAGAGAAAGCCATCGCCACACCGCGTAAACTTACACTCCAACCCATCCACAACCCCAAGCAAACCTTGCCAATTGCTATATTGACCCACCACCCCCACAACCTGCCTGTACATAGGATCCTCCTTTCCAACTAGCATCTGCTGTCTAAATCCGAACCCCACCTCTTCAACAAAACCCCCTCTCCTAGCATCTCGGTGGGATAAGAACCTACGAGACTTACTAGTACAGTCCAAACTTAAAGCATCCACCTCCCCCTCCTGCCGCCACTGGCTCCACCTTGTACAGTGTTCCCCACTGCCACGCTTGGCCTTACCTTAACACCGCCATCAGACTTCGCACACCCAAAACCACTTTCGATATTAAAAGCCACTTCACCTGCACAAACAGCAACATCATCTACGCCATCTCATGCACCATCTGTCCCACTCTGCTTTACTTTGGTGAGACAGAATGCACACTAAACACCTGCTTCAAAGAACATTTCACTGACACTAAACACTGCAGGAATAGCACTGTTGCACGATATTTCAGCACATCCCTACACACAGCAGACATGAGAGTTTGTGTCATCTGCCAGATGAAGAGCGACTCCATTGACTGCAAGAATATGAAGTCTTAATTCATTTCCCACATTGTCATTGTGGCACCCACAGGACTGAACCTTAAACACTGACACTCCCCTTTCCCCCCTTTTTCTCACTGCCTCCTCACCCTTGATTCTCCCACTCTCTTTCTTCACCCTCGTTTTTCCACTTTCCTTCCTTTCGCAAATTATGCTCTTAGCAACTAACCTACGCCCACCCTCCCCCATCCACCCCTTTCTCTTCCTCCCTACCCACCCTGCAATTGGCCACCCTTCATTGGCTGCATGCATGACCTCCCTTGGTCTCCACCTTTCACTGTCTAGCCTTCCTTGTCCTCGTTATTTTCTCACACGCTGCTATGAATGTCACCTACCCAGCTAAATGCCTGTTTTTTCATCTTTATCTGGGGGGGGGGGGGTGGTTGTGTGCGTATCTTTGTTGTCCTGAGGAAGGAGCAGTGCCCCGAAACATGTAGATCGTCTTTTTGAGTGTCTTGGCCCAAGCAGGTATAAATTATTTTTCATCATGTGTGCAATGCATACACTGATGCAGTGTGTGCTGTTGCTACAAGGTGATTGATGACAAGATACCGTATTCATATTTCTTCTCGTCTCCAGTAACCATATGTGTAATGTGCACAGTAACCTTGTGTGTAATGCCTACAGTAACCCTGTGCTGTTGTAACTAGGTGCCCGATGACAGTGAGGAGGAGGATGGCCTGGTGAGGAGCGTGGTGGCTCGCTTCTGTGACCAGGTGCGGCATCTAGGCTCAGAATATGCCAGATATTTTAGGCAGGTTTTTGTCAACAAAACTTTTCGTGTCTACCAGGTGCTTTAGCTCCTGGAACATAATGGTGAGGTTTATTTCCAAAACAAGGGACTACATTGGGAAGGGCATTTATGTGTGTGTGTGGGGGGGGGGGGGAAGAGTGGCCCAACAAGATCGTGAGTATCCATGGATTCGTGCTTGGAGATAATGAGAGTAGCACGCCAGACAAATGTGCAATTCATTTTTCTCAGCTAAACTGATGGGGTGCATTTTTTGCACTTTCCTTTGATCTCTTTTTTGGTTTGTAAAGTACAAGAGACTCAGAAATGCTTTCTTGGTTTGGAAATCCTTGGACAGGGTATTTAGTCAATTTTCTGCTAGAAACTTAAGGGACATGGAGAATTGTAAGCCATGACATTTTGTGCAATGAATGACTTCTTTATGCTGGATTTTCTTGGTGCTTTTGGATTTGTGCATGCATTACTAAACCACTTTTTGATACATGCTTGTGTACCTTTACCAGTTAAAAAGTAGGCAGTAGGTAGTTAGCATCACAGACAGATGGAGCAGTTGGCAGCAGTTTATCTCCGTCTGGACTGGCAGGTTTTTGAGGGCAAGACACTTTAGCTGTGCCCATGGATCCAGCTTCTGCCTCTTCCCTCGTGATATCCTCACTTGCATCACCTCCAAGCACTGACAATAACTGCCCATGTCTTTAAAAATTACACAGAATCTCCATTTTCCAATAAACTGACGATCGCCACTTGGTCTGTAATACTTGCTGCTGGATATAAGCCATAAGCACTACACACCCCACCCCATTTTAAATGAATGACTAGTGTTCAGTACACAGCTTACTCATGCATCATGCAAGTGGACCAAGACTACTTGTAAAGCTGAAGGGGTGCTTAACTACAGACAGTACCTTGCAAGTTCGCTGTGGGACTGCTCTGTAGCGCTAGCAGTTCAAATCATGGCATGAACAATGGTTGCCAGCGAATGGTGTTGCCAGTTGCCAATGGAAGTTGTTGAGTGCTTTATGCAGTTAACCACAGCCATGAAGCATGAGAACATCCAGCCTTACTCTAGTTAGAATTCATGTCAATGTTGCAGACAGCAGACATTTTATTCTTTTGGCACCAAAGATCTGTTTGAGTTGTAGTATATGGTAACATGTTTATCAGGGCATTCTCACATGGTGGCTGTCACTTCCAAGCATATCCATACATGTAGCTGGCACATGGTTTGGGTATAGCACATTATCCAAGTCCTGTTCCTTGAAGCTTTGATCTTTGTAAACTACCGCAGATTCTGCTAAGAATTAATCTCAGTAAATGTTTACTTCAGACAAATCTTTAAGCCAAGCTGTCCCATTTAACCAGAATATTTTCTCATTACCAGCTATGTAGTAATCTTTTTGTAGAGATATCAGAAATCATGGGGCACACCTACATTGTTAGAATGTGTGAGGAGAGAGTGGATATGTCACATATGATTGTCAACCCTTTTTTTGTTTGTAGAGCAGCAGATCTTGTGTGAAGTGAGCAGCTTTTTGTAACGGTATTTGCACAATGTATTGCTTTTCTTTGGTGCTAAATGCATCATCAACCTTTATCATGAAAGTAGAAATTTTTACCATCAACATTTTTTAAAGAGCATTTTTACCTGAACCAGATCTGTTAAACTGGTACAAGTTTATTTGGTAATATACATATGTAACTAAATATTTACATCCTTGCATTTTTACAGGTTCTTACATATTTCTGAATTATAAATATTTGGACATTTGTATTCTGCTACCTGTAGATTATTGGCTAGTATCTGATTTTGGTGTATTACATATAATTTGGTATATGTATGTAGTATAAGAATGTGAAGTATGAGCATTGCCATTTTACAAGTTGCAGGGAGATGGAGATAATTGAATTAAGAGGTTGTGAAATTTATATTTTACCCAGCTCGCCTTGGAGCTGAAATACCCTGCAACCTTAAGAGCTTATTTATATGTAATTGATTTAAGTTTTGGCAGATGCCTCTCATTCTAACAGCCAAAAAGCTAGTGTGTTTCGTGGCATTTTTAGACAAATATCTTAGGGAGCGCACAAAAATCTGGTGCAGAATGCTGGGCTTTTGTTTTCAGAGACAAAAACTGGGGTGCTCCACAGTGTGTTGTGGTAAAACTTGTGGCTACGTATTTACGTCTATTACCTGGATATTTGGGTTGGACCAGTGTTACTGCGCTTCAAAACATACTAAACTTTGTATAAATGGGTATTCATGTTTTTTGTTTAGGTACCTTCTGTGCCAGCATTGGCATCCTGCATAATGTGCTGCACAAAGAAACTAATAAATGTTTTTGACCAGCAGCTGATGTTTGGTATAAATTAATGTCTTACTTGCAGCTCATAATGAACTTTTATCTACATGCACAAGCACATACACTGGTGCCTGTATCCACACACGCAAGTTTCCACTAACACAGCAGTCTGCACACACGGTATATTTGAAGTTTATTGTACAGTACAGTATAAAGCTGTAGAGTACAGTAAAGAAGAATTTGAACATGTGGTATGCTGTAGAGTGTAAGGTGATGGGCACATAGCAAAAGTGGGACAGGATGACAGCAGGGATATTCAGTGCAGGGCACAGTGGCAGAGGTGGTGGGTGGGAAAGGCAGGGTGGATAGGGTCTTGGGGGATGACCAGCAGGCTTGGGGACAGGACAGAACCAGATGGAGCAGCACAATGCATGCACACACCTGGTATTCACAATCACAATCCTGAACAACAAAGCTCTGGAAATGTCTCAAAAGTAGAAGTTACTGATTGAAGAAAAAAACATTCAAGGGAGGGAGGGCTTTTAAGACAAGTTGCACAGCATTTTTCATCAAGGTTCTTAAACTCAGTCTGCTCTGTTCTCTCACCGCACCCTATGATCTTACTTCTCACCCAATCCTCTTAAAAAAAAAAAAAGCCCAAACTGAAAACAGGCCCTGATGGTCTACAAAGACTTTATCTTGAGAACAGACTGTCCTTGCTGCAGTTTCTTGTTGACAGCAAGTAGTAGTGAGAAGAATATGGCTTAAGGACAGTCAGAGACTTGGTCAAAATAGGCCTTGCACAACAGCACATTCTCAAGGGTGCAAGAGGAAGCACAGAGTTAGCCGATTAGGCTGCTTAAAGCTGTAAAGTTTAGATAGGAAAACTATTGCACAATACATGAAAACAGCAAAACTGAAGTGGATTTCTTGACAGTTTGAACAGATGTGCTCTGCTTACCCAAAGAATCTTGCAAAGAACAAAGGAGGATCTAAAATCTCAAACATGTGCCACTTTGAAAGCAAACACCACCTAAAGCCAGCGGGTGATCCTACATGCATTCTATCAACTGAAAATACTCCAGTATCCAAACCTAAATAATAGAATAGCTCACAGTGATGGAAGCTCAAGTATGAGTTACTTTATTCAACCTCTGAAAAGCCAGACATCATCATAGAATAATTTTAATAAGGCAATGGCCTTTCTGCCTTGACAAGATTAGCCGTCTGTGGGGACTCGAAAAAAATGTCCCACGCAACAATGGTAGGGACTCGAAAAAATAAACATGACCCCATACAGGCAGAATGTGATGTGCAGGCATTTGATGCTGATCTAGCCTGGATCTTTGAATTCTACACCAGCAGGTGTGTTACTGAGGACAGAAAACTTTCCCCTTGCAAACTGTGGCAAGAGAATTGATGCTGTGGCTTGTCCAGAAATGACTAACTGAAAGACAGCATGAACCGGCATATTTCAGCCTCATGCAATTTTAAAGGACATCTCTGTCAAAGATAGCACAGGCTACCATTTATCTGGCTTGTAGTCTATGTTTGGACTGCGTGCCATGCATTGCTGATAACCTGAACTACAAAGTTTCTTAATGATCAGAATAAACCAACCCACTGCTAATGCAACCTTCAACTTAAGATGCCTCTTCTCTAAATAACTTCAACCATAGAAATGTGATCTGTGACCCTGACATTTGGCAATTTCAAACTATGCAACATTTCATAATTCTGACAAATGCATCTGATTGGTAAACTCAAATGTAACCAATTCCTGAATGGACCAATGAACAGCTTGAATTCTACTGTTATAGAACAGGAAAATCTTTTGCAATCCACTGCACTTTAAAAAAAATCAGTGGGGAATGGTCTTCGAAATGATCAAAATCTTCTTAGGCTTCAGCTGTACAAACCGTTTCATAGTAAATGTATGGTTAATGAAAGCACACGGCTGACATTTTCCATGTTGGATTTCTTGCAGCACTGATTTCTGCTGCATGTTTGAACAGATGCTGTCAGTATGCAGACCTATCTGAAGTTTACATGTATACACGCAGAAAAAAGTCTCAATGCCATACAGTCAACTTACTGGTTAAAAAAAAACTCATGACTCCTCCACCCTCACTGCATCCAAAAAGAAATGTTGCTACAACCAACAAAACAATGTTTAAATATCAGTATGACAGCAATGGAAATTTTCTGGTCCAGAAATCCACCTTCACAACTCAACACAAATTTATGAAGATGTGACAACAAAATCATTGATCTCTCATTCTTGTTCTGTCGAAAACAGCTTGAAAGCTCCCATGAGCAGTGATACCGAGGCAAATATCTTAACAGTTTCTGTTTTCACTTCATCCAAGTTTCTAGTTTTGTCTCACTCAACTTCCAAGAAAAAAGCTGCTTGTTTGAAGGTCATGTCTACAAGCTAAAGCTGTTTGAGCCCTTGAGGCTTGGTCACACAAGCAACATGCAAACTATTTCAGAAACAGGCTTCTGCAACAAACTTTCTTCAGCAACTGTCATGCAATGGCTTCTGCCAAATTACATAATGGCCTTGATGCATAAAGCTGCCACAATGCAGAATAAAAGACTTCTTCCCTTATACAGTACACTGAAGAAGTAGATGAGTTATCGTATGCAAGAGACATTGGAAAAGAAATCATTCTGATATGACAGCAAAGACTGAAAGATATGAAAAGGATAGGATTTATCAGGAGAGGGTGTTTGAATTCAAGATTCTGCATATTGATCTTGGTCATTAAAAAGAATCAGCGCAACAGAGAAAATAGAAGACATATTTTCTGGTAGCTATTCACTACAGTTTAATTGAATAAAAAATTTGAGTCATTGGTGCCAACAACAGCACACGAAACCTTATCATGCACTCAAACACCAACACAACGGAAACAGTTTCTACAATTAGTTTCAGGAATAGCTGCCGGTGTAGATCATAAAAGAGACTGGAAAACCACAGCAGCTTGTGAGAAAAATTGTTGTGGAACATGTTGCTTGTGTGACCCATCTTCACCTGGCACTGCCCAAAAATGTGCATGTTGGCAAACAGGAAATGCAGATGTCTTTGACACAAATTCTCCTGCTACTTTCAGCAAATCAGCCAGACACACATTTCCCCTTCAAATAAATGGACATTTTTGCACACCGAGGATGTTTGCACACCGAGGATGTTTGCACATCGAGGATGTTTGCACACCGAGGATGTTTGCACACCGAGGATGTTTGCACACAACTTCTAGTCACTCCATCCATCACCTCCTGCTGCAGCACAGCTATGCCGAAGTGACTTACACATGCATGTTGCTGCACAGATATTTGTCGAAAATGGACACCATACACTCTTTGGCAGGTGCAGGTATCACAATATATTCTGCAAAACTGGCAGGTTTTTGGGTAATTAATCATTTCCCTGCAAACTGTGAACTTTGTGCATTCAACATGGGTGCTGACACGACTCTTCTGCTGAATCCTGCCTCCAGACCTCAGTAGTTTCTGCTCAGTGAATGACGCATTGTGTGGGAGAGACAGAACAAAACACACGGAAGCAAACTGACCAAAGTGGGGGGCGTCAGTGGCTGGGCAAGAAAAAGGGGAGTAGGAGGGTGTCTGCATGCTGTTTGCAGTCACCAACATGCTGCAAAGGGATGGTCATTACCAAAAAAAAAAAAATCACAGTAGGCACTTTCAAGAACCATCAAACACAAAACAAAAGCACCCTTGCATAGCAGAGTGCTGTTTACACCCAAAGCATCTAAAATGTCACCGCTGCCCTATCACCAAATGTGAGACTCTAATGCAATAAAATTTCCAATAAACAGCAACAACAAAAAGAAAAAAAATCCACCGCCCTCCGCCCTGACTCCAGCAATGAGCTGTTTGCATGAAGGCTATTCCTGTGGTACTGAGTTGGTCAAACATTTTTTGAACCAACCCACAACAGAAATGAACTTCCCATCATCTGCCCTACAGTTTGATTAGAAAGGCTGATGGCACACAAACCAAAACACAGCCAAAGTCTTGTGACTAGTCATTACTGAGTGAGTCATGACATGCTTAATAAAAATGACACAAATATTGTGTTTTATGATAGACAAGAAACAAAACACACATTTCACTGGTTGCAAATGGAAAGTAAACAAGACCCATTTAGTTCTTTGTAAGTGGATTAGAGTCAGTCAAAGCTACATTACTCATATGCACCTTTTTCTCATGACAACAGTGCTGCATATACATGTATGTATTTCATGATTTTTCTGATCCCTTGTATGGATTTTCAGCGAAGCATATCTTAAAAGTTTCACTGGAATTCAACATCTTTCATCTCTGGCAGATCTTCAGCAATGGACTCTACATCCAAACAGCTGTTAGAACTGCCATTTCTTAGCTTAAGCACTATTTGGTCAAACTTTCTTCAGTCAGATTTAAAAAGTTACATGCACTCTAGCTTGTACAAAGGGAAATACAGCTGACACGGCTCTAAATGCTGGAATTCCACTGCCACAATGTATAATGCATGCAACATAATACAAAAGCCATTTTGGGTCAAGCATTGAACCAATACCAATAAACCAATAGTAAAAACTCAACAGTAAATGTAGCAGAGAAAGATTTCAGAAAAAAACATTAGATAAAACAATGCCAGTTTTTTTAAATGTAAGTAAAAAGCAAGTAAAAGAATTGCACATAAACTTGCATTTTTTTAAAAATTGCACACAATCACATGTATACTCAGAAACAGAACCCTGCAGTGCAAAGGTCAGGAGACAGAAACATAGCCAAATCCTATGTAGTCCACATATAAAGAGTCAAAGAAAAAATACCACACTGGTGACAGGTCATGGTACGTAAAGTCACAACAATCGGGTGCACATATACATTGCAGGTAACTGCCATTCTATTTTTATCTAGCAACCCAGAAGGATACGCCAACCAATGAGTGCATAAAAGCATGCTCTCACATCCATGCCTGCTCTCAACAGTGTATGTTGGCAGTGAATACTGTTCAACATAAGCAAGAAACAAGCAAATGGTGAAAACAGTAAACAAAAATAAATAAAAGACTTTCGGATTACAGATTCTGGGCACTTTAACTCTTTAAACACTCCAAGTTTGTAGCGACTTGCACTATTTACACAAATGAACGACATATTCAGCTGTATATGCACATAGCAAAACTCTAGGTAGGAAGGCAAAGGGGAATGCATGCATGCAGTGCTTAGATTCAAAACAATCCTGTTGATGTTATCAAAACACATCAAAGTCCACCAACGAAATCCAAATAGGCAGCAAAGATGACACAAATATGGAGCTTGCGTACATCTATGTCAGAATAGAAGTCAATAACGCTGAAAAATTAACCATCAATCTCTTTAAAAAAAGTTTTTAAAAGACACAAAAATTACTTCAGCCAACTGACAGAGGTAGGTGTCCAGCCAAATGTGACAATTTCTCCACAGCTAGAACAACCTACCAGTGTTTTCACACACTGACTCTCTGCAAGCTTGTACAAGGGACACACATCACGTTTAGCACAATATCTAACATGTCTGTGTTGAGATGCACCTTTCCATGTACAGAAAAGTTACATCCTCCACCTCCTCATTTCCCAAAACCTACTGCAGAACTATGTCATGACCCAACAGTCACTTCCCAAGATCGGAAACACAAGACAGCAATATTCTTGAAAAGGAATGCCATGCACACAAGAAGACTCTAGAGAAACCCCTTGCTGCAAAGACATCGCATTACGAAGTTCATCCTTGTCAACTGAAGCAAATCAACCATCTCTGTTGCTATTAGATACTGTAAAGAAAAACAACCTTCTCTCCACAGAATGAAATAATGATAGCATCAGGTCTTCCATAATTCTGCTGCTTATCTGGTCAGTTCCATACCCAAGGTGTGCAAACCTCTGCAAATCAATGGGTGTCATTTGAAATTCTACTCACAGCAATTAAGTGCAGCATCAGTTCTACAGCTATGGACAATCAGAGCACCGACAAACTGTGTGCCATATAAAATTCTAACAGGCAACTATTGCAGCATCAGTTCTAGACTCACCACTGGCAAATAAGGTACTTACCAATAAACTGCCTTTAGTCAAACAAGGTAGTAAAGTCATCTTTACATATGTAATAATAATGTTGCTATTCCGAACTTTAAATCACAGTTCTATACAATGTAAATGAAACAAATCAGCACAAACATCTTTGGAGTTTACTGAAGATCTGTTTATAAAAATAAGAATTTCCTGTCTTTGCATCACCTTCACACCAAGACAGATGAAAAACACATGGGTGACTTTACCTTGTTTCATGGCATGCACATAGGTTGTGGATTCATCATGGCAGCAATACAGCTCATTACAGAATGGTTGGTTCTGGTGGCACAGTCATAAGCTTCATAGTCACTACACATAACACTAAAGCCACATTAAGGATGCTCAAAATCTCCCTTGTTCTCTTCCATTTTCTCAAACGAAAAAAAAAACCACACTGATCAGAGGAAGAGGTAGATAAAACAAATAAAACAGCCAAATCTACCACAGGAAATGGATTCAGAAGCATTCCATGTTGATTTCACATCGCCTACAAACACATGAACATGAAAGATGGAAGCAGAGTGTGATACTGGTTGGCTGGTTCATTTGCCTGTTTATGTTACTGCAATTTAGGCACCCTGATAAGCTGTGACCTTTATGCTGCTTTCCAGTTATGTGACTAGAAAAGCACAAGTTAGTTCACAGTGACCAGAATAAGCTGCATTGCATATCTTTAAAATGACTCAAATTTCCATACACCTGGTCATTCTGATTTTTCTTTTTTAAAAACCAAGTCCCCAGTTATCTGAGTGCACAGCTGCATGCTTGTTCAAAGATGTCTGACTCCATGTCACTACAAATACCAGGGATGCATCCGGTCTTCCTCACTTGGTATAAAAGTCACTTGCACATCATTCCCACCAGAACAAATCTAAGAAAAATGCTGATACAAAATTGCAAGAAACACAAAACCAAACATCAAAAGGTGCACAAGGACAACTCCCAGATGCATATTTTAAAAAAATTCTCAAGACCTATTGTCTCAACCATCTGTCATCCAGTGTGGTAAGGTTCAATTATAAAGTACCAATGCACTCTCTTTTCTACACCTGGCAGCACCACACGACTTTCTGTTCTTTCCTGTAAAGTGTCTGAAACTAGTTGAGTTCTGATTTGCTGTTATTCTGCATTGATAGCAGCATGCAGAGTCTGAATGTAAAAATTTGTGCCAGACGGCTCAACGAAGATAGCTCTAATCAGGCTTACATACCTAATATGGCATTAGTAACACGGTTACTCCTGTTCAGAGAGTGCTGACCTGTGGAAGGTCTAGAACAACATACCCTGCATTTATAATCAAACTCTACTCTTTTACCAACATCTGCTAGACCAAAATCACTCAAAAAATTGCTGCAGGAAGGATGAACACACACAAAAGCATTCATATGCATGTGGATGTTGGCATTTACTACACAGATTCTCCACACATGCATGCATACATACGATACAAGCACAAATATACAAGGAAGAATAAATGTACACAACTGAACACTCTTTCTCTCCATCCAGTTTTGATTTTTTTTTTAAAAAACAATTATAATAAACAACACAGGTGCTAAGAGCTCTGGTCTGCTGAAGTTTGAGGCTGCCCTGCTTCAAAGCTCTCTTCATGTTTGTCACTCCAGTTTTCCTGGTCAATTGTCTCTCCCACATCAATTGCCTCCCCTAGGACATCAGGCTCCAGCTGGTCTGCAGGTGCATGTACACTTGTCACCTCTATAACTAGTAAGTCAGTCTGACCTTCAGAAGCCTCTCTCTCCAGCCTGGCGAGGGCCACATCTTCAGTTGGGTCGTCCCCTTTCACTTGGACCAGGTGGCCTGCTTGACTTGCAGCTGTGATGGTGTGCTCGTCGCTGGCTGATTCCATCGCAGGCTGCTCCAAACTAAATCCACCGGAGCTTGCATCAAGCCTGCTGACATCGTCTGCACTTAATGTGCAAACACATATGCTCATCTCATTTCTTAGCAGAGAGTCCAGGGCCCCTGAAGACTCACAGGACTTCATCTGATGAAGTGCCCCCTCCCCTGGGCCCCTCCCCTGCCACCCAACATCTGCTTCCAGCAATGCATCAGTCACGTCTGCACCACCTGAGGTTTGCTTGCAGTTGTGACGATGATGACGGTAGTGGCGGCGGTGGTGGTGGTGGTGGTGATGATGATGATGGTGACGGTGGTCGTGATGATCGCAAAAATAATGAGACTGGACATGAGGGAGAGCGATCTCTGCCAAAGTGTCACTATGGATGACCTCACGAGACTCTGCTTGCAGAATGTGGCTCCACACTGGTTCTGAAGCTGGGGATTCAGAGCGAGAACTGTGGTCTGTAAACACTGAGTCTGCATCAGAGAATGCCTCCAAGACTGTTCCTTCGGATGAAGCCTTGGTCACAGAGTTGCCAGAGTTCTTGCCACTCCCACATCCGTTGCTGCTCCCACAGCCAGTTCCGCTGCACCCTCCCCCATTTTTTGAGCTGCCATTGTTTTTGCCATTGTGGTGATGCATGTGCTTGAATGAGTGGCCCAAAAGGGTTGTGCCTGCCACGCTGCAAGTGGAAATAACTGTAGGAGACAAAAACCAGTCGGATCTTTGTCGCAGACGCTCCAGCTGTTTCCGCTTGACAGAGTTAAAACGCGAGAGACTACGAGATTGATAGTACGAGCGCATCTCGTTCAAGTTGTCCTCCAGTGACTTGGGTCTCTGCAACACCACATGACTGTATATCATACAAATGCTGACCCACTCACCCAGCCAACCAGCTGTTTGAACTCCTTCCATCGGGCAGACGCTTTCAAGCACTTAAAACTAGAACAGCTCGCTTT
The DNA here is from genome assembly GCA_004794575.1 of Lanistes nyassanus. Classification (NCBI taxonomy): domain Eukaryota; kingdom Metazoa; phylum Mollusca; class Gastropoda; order Architaenioglossa; family Ampullariidae; genus Lanistes; species Lanistes nyassanus. The sequence continues at coordinate 92,897 of SMGT01015423.1, read as the reverse complement.
CAACACTCCTTTCCAAAGGCTGCTATCTCTCTTGGTTAACAACTAACCTGTCTAGCCTAGCTATCTCTCCTTTTTAGTCAGTTGCCCTCAACATGGCAAAACTCAAGGAACAGTGTGACCATTTGCAGGGAACCATTCTGGAACTCTTGTACGTTTGCTCTATTCTAATTAGGATTTGACTGTTGGATTGCCTGTATTGACACCAAGAAAAAGTCCTATGCTTGCATGTGGGAAATAAAGTCTTATTGTATTGTATTCTCATCCCCATTACTTGCCCTTGCTTCTCATCAATGACCAAAGGTCACACAAATTTGACCTAGCATTAGCTACACACATTATACCTGATCTTTTTAGATGAGCATAAATCTTAGAAACTAGTTCTTCTCCCACACCCTCCCCTCCACACACACACACAAACAAGCAATGTGCTTTATACTAGAAGGTAAGTGGCTTACGTGTACACAAACAAGCATTCAACCATTCCCATTCTCCTACCTTAGACACCTCAGGCGATGGCATGAGTGAGACCTCTGGTGCAGACAGTGTGGAGACATTGATGGTCAGCTGAGAGATGTCTCCGTCATGTCCTGCATCCGATGAGGGAAGCTGCCTCCTTAGGCCAGCCAGAGGAGATAATTCTGGGCTATCTCCCCCAACACCCATTTCATCACTTTCAACTCCGCCAGCTTCATGGTCACTGTCACCTTCAAGGTGAGACACCTCAATGAAATCTGGGGACACCGCTGCACAAAGCACTGGAACTCTAAGCATTTTGGCATCTTTAAAAAAATGGAAAAAAATTAATAAGCCATTACTCTTCATCATTTGTTCAAACAGGTTCAAGACCAATGGACATAAATAGACTCAAAATAAGTCTAATAGGCCTAATTGGAAAATGGAAAGCAAGCATCTAAAAGGAACTAAGAATGATATGAGAGAAATAGAAAATGTTCCCAGCAGAAGAATATTACATTTCCATAGGCCAGAACACATGCTACTCAGTGAAAAACTGCAGAGACGTACGTGGCAAAGTTTCCTGAGAAGAATACTGGTAGTGATAATGAAAAAGTTCTCGGACGTGGACACCAGTATGGGTTGTTTCTGCAAAGAACTGGATGTTCTCTCGACCAAACATGGCTGCCACGCCGAAGTTGTCAATGAGAAGCTGCATGATGCGGGATGCTTTCTCCACCTTGGCTGGATCCTCAGCACATGTGTGAAACATTGAGCCAGCCACCGAGCGTGACAATGCTTCCACAGACATCAGATTCACCTCTGAGTATGAGATAATTCGAAACCATGTCCCAAACAGCAGGGCCAGCAACTGTTGGTGTGCTCTGCTCAAGGATTCGATGAATCTGAAATCAAGATTACCTTGCTAACAAGGCTATCTCGAGTTTGTCAACAAATAAGCAAAAGATAAAAAGCTGTTATCTTCTTTTCCAAAATCTCAGTAATAATGACAAAATGCTGCCCTCTCCCACACAAAAAATAAAACTCTTATTGTGTATTTACTTCTCCCCATATTTGGGAAAAGGGGGATGGAATGTAGGCAAAGGACCCTAAAATCTATTTTTACAAGTAAAATTAGTTTCCGTTAAGATTAAAAATATTTACCTTATGCTGTAGTCTACATTCTCTTCCTTGCATGCTGATAGAATGGCCGCTGCCAAATACTAAGCAAAGAGGCACTGAACTCTCATGCTCTGCATGTACGTAAACTGCCCTTGAACTGCTCACCACTGCTACAGATGGTGAAAGTGTTTATTAACTTAATGAACAGAACCTACCTACTAAATTATTGCCAGCTATAAAGAAAACTGATATGTGCTCTACGGCTAGAATCCTGAGGAGTTTAAGGGCAGCCAATGCAACTGCAGAGCAAAGAGTTCAAAACCTGATTACTTCGCACTTAAGCACCGGCAGCACTGTCAGCAGTTAAGGGAGCGACAGGTTAAAGTACAGCTGACGCCTAACATTTCTAACAATTGAAATGTGTATGCCCAAGGATGGTAGAGACACTTGCCCATGTACTGCCTGGCACTGTTCCAGCCGGTGTCCCAGTGTAAGCACTTGCAGTAAGGTCTCTTCCCCATCAGCTGTCAGCACACCACCAGGAATCTTGAGCAGGAATTTCTGACCGAACAGGAAGATACTGCGGTAACTTCTGATCAATGCAATAATGTACTGCAATACTGGTAAAACCAGCAGGATACTCTGCCCTAATACCATTTTGAAAATCTACTTTTATCTCAAGTCTTCACATGACAGCAGCTAAGGGGTGTGACGCAGGATTTGTTGCCTGAAATAACAGTAGGATATACAATTAACACATAACTGAAACTTTCTGGAGATCCGATAAAAGCAAAACCAGCTTCACACAAATAAGAACGCTATTTGTAAGCCCACAACATGTTCAGTAGTGTACACCACTGCTAAGATAAACCGGCTTTAGGTCCATGGGTGTGTAGCATACCTTTGTAACAGGAATTACTTACTTTGACAACAGACGCTAGCGTGTAGAAGCTGTAGTTGGGATAGATAACCTGCCGGCCCTCTGACAAACGCTTGACAATTCGACGGATATCATTAGGATTGCCTGGTCGCCGGAAGACATCTGCAGTTGCTACCCCTTCCTTGGCAATGTAAACAAGCATGTCCTGGAAGACAAGAAATGTCGCTTGCATCAACAGCTTCAAATGCTACAGAAACAGTAGGCTGCATATATATATATACTTTGTAATCACAGACTACAGACTATGCGTTACTAGCTGCAAAGCTCACAAACTTGTTTTAGCACAAAATATTCCAAGTGCACACAAAATAAACTTAAAAAGCCCAAAAGAATAAGAGAAGGTAAAAGCATTCAATTTTCCACGTCCTTAAGAAACCTGATAGAGGAAGAGGAAAGATACTGTCAGTAGTTCCATGCTTATACGCATGAGTGGAGTAGTATATCCAGCACTCCATTATCCAAGGTGGATGAAGGCTCCAGTGACGCAGACATTTTCAGCAGGGATCACACATTCATAGGCTTCGTCCTTTCTCACTCACTCTGCCCCCCTCCCCCCACCCCCAAAACAGACTAAGACCAGAGAGAACATAGAACCTGCATGCACGTTTTACCATTTCTGTGACAGCGGAAACTAGATTTAGATTCACTGCACTGTGTATGGTGCTCTCTACTTATTACTTGTAATTTTTTAGTACAGCTGGGACGTAGCATGACACTGCTTACCACCAGTGGGGATGGAAGGTTTCCATTTTTCAGTGCAACATTGATCGGGACACCAAACTTCAGCCTGAAATGAAACAAGAAGCCATAAGATAACAGCTGGTTCCCCAAATTGATTTTAAAATTTGCGCCTTCAGCCTTCATGGTTGTGATGCATAAGCTTTTGTATCTGCACTTCCAGTCATAAGATCAGTTGTAAGGCCCAATAGCCCTGTGCACATTATGTCCCCCTTAAAGTATGAACAGGAGATATCAACTTACCCTTAACTACAATATTTTTAATTTGAATTTTTAAACTCAAAATTTCATATAATGATACATATCTATTTTGTAAAAAGTTCCACAAAATATATAACTGACAACTGGTTGGTTGGTTTATCTGGAAGTTCTTTGATCTAATGGTAATGTTTGCTCTATTACTTTAAGCCTTTTCTATAGCTGCCAGGGAGGAGTCCTGACAAACAAACATGAAATGCATGAGAGTTGTCCAAGGCAATGTTCATAAGTTAGCAAAAAGCAGTGCTTCAGGACATTTTTTAAACCAAGGGTTAAAATGACCCTCTAGCCTAAAATCTGATGGTCACTGTGTAAAAAGGCAGGGGTAAACCTGCACATCTCTGCATCATTCTTGAAGTTTGCAGTGTAAATTACCCCTGACTGTGCATTACAGAAGCTCTGAAAAGATACCTATGAAACATACAACTGACAATGACAGCTTGCTGACATCCAAATGGAGACACTAAACTGACCACTCCAAGCAATATACACTTCAAATGCAATATAAATCTCAGATTACAACTTATTATGGACTTTCAAATGTTTATTTAAACCCCATGCACACACATGTATATGCATGCCCTCACCCCAGAAGTGAACCACTATGGTGGTCTAACAGTTAAGGCGTCCACTTCTAAAGCGAGAGGTTGGTAGTACACATCCTGGTCGGCGAGTCATACCTCAGACTTAAAAATGCCAGTCTAGTACTTTGCAGTAGCTGCCCTGCCAGATGCCTGGCACTATAGGGAACAGAACTAGGACTGTTTGACCCGGTGTCAGTATAATGTGACTTGGTGGGACTGAAGCCTGTGTTGTGACAGCAGTCCCACATGTGGTAGCAAACAAACTTGTCTCATGTAACACTGTCTTGATATGCACCTCACTTGCCACTGGATGTTAAACCACCAACCAAGCAAACATGGGTGAGGGAGAGTAACTTTAGATTTTACAACTGTCTTAATCACAGTGATTAGAAAATGAGTAAGATCGAATAATCAGCAACTTACTTCATGGAGCGAAAGGTCTCTGTTCGCGTGCTGCGATCCGATACGCATCCTCCAAAGACATTACGAAACATGGCCGTCTCCTGGAAGTGACCACGTCTCTCCGTTCCTCCCCCCACTGCAGCACCAGCCTTTCTTTCTGTTTCCTCCGTTATGCTCAGCGTGTGCTTCTCTCCCCTGCCAGTCAGGCCAACCACATATGCAGCCTGACCCACTTCACAGCATCACCAGGCACACCACAGGCACCATCACCATCACATGTGGTCACAGAGTTCCTGCCTACAACTTTAGCTGCAAAGCCACCAAAGCACATCACCATCTGAAAGTCCATCTTCTCGGCCATCAAGCCATCCAACTTCGGTTTCCAAGGATTGGCAGTCAAACAAAGGAAAGTATGGCCATCCTTCCAGCACCACTGTCACCAGACAAGCTTGTGCACTCACTTCACTCCGCTGTCTGCCGTGGCCAGGATGTGGTCTATGCACCCATTCTATACACCCATTCATGTGGGCTTTCATGCTCGTCAACCAACTGCAACAGAGATCTGAATCTGTCACAATACATTTTTTAAAAAGTATCTTTAAAATTCTCATTCATTATTGAGCCACTCGGTGTAATATATAAGCTCCTTTTCTTTATGCATTAGTATTCTGCATTTTCAGCACTAACATTCATTAACAATGTATAAAATAATAATACTTGCCCACATTCGTCATTTTGCATATACATGCCTGTAAAATCAGTAATATAATAATTCTACTAGTACTACAGATAAAGTTCATTTAAAAAAAAACATTGTTTCTTTATTACATTATCATGAAGACATTATCACTTATTTATTTCACTGAAGTGAAAGCACTCAGGTTTTTTCATGCCCCAGCATGTTCTCTTGTCAAATGACAATTGACATGCAAGCAACAATTTCATAAACTACAAGTATGAACTAAGGCAACACTTCTGTACTTTGTCTCTCTTCTGTGATCTTTCTTCCCAACAAGATGGCAACAGAATTTAACATGCCCATCAAATCCATCTCTCTTCCCCTTGTCCCCCCCCCTCCCCAACACACACAATGACACATATGCACAGAATTACAGATATAAGCATTACAGACATGCTTTATGTACAGCTGAAATGAAATAAATTTCAATCTGTCTATTGTGTTCTCAGTCTTGATCTGAGCTGAGCTCTGACTGGTTTTAACTCCACTTCTATTTCAAGAATTATATAATTCAAAGCTTCTTTAAAGTTTAGGGGCAATTGCAGAGATTTGTCTATAACTGCTGAAAGTATATCAATAGGACATCAGTCACTCTTTTCTGCTTAGAACTTTCATGTTGCTTTACATTCTCATGCTATGTAAGACTAACATAAACAAGACATTCCTGGCAGTGACTTTCTTCCATAAGTAATCAGAGAATGGGATCCACTGGTAGTCAAGGCTAAACTTAGCAGTTTCAAAAGTAAATAAGCTAAAGCAAGTTCTTGATCCTGACCTATTGTTAGCACTGCCCATGCATGCATTGAAATTTGGCCCAATATACTAAGCTAAAAGTGTCACACACTGACCAAAAAGGTCAGGGTTACAGCTTACCCACAGGTGATTCTCACTATTGATCGTTTGTCACTCCAGTTCTGGGCAAAGAACTTTACACACATTCGTCATTTCTTGCCATGTTTTCATAAAACATCACAAGATCACTCTATTCAACATGAGACAAACCCCATCCAGACCTCTGTTTCATATGAGGCTATTGGCCAATGCCTTGCTTGTGCTGTCTATAGTGGGCATTCCTAAGTAAATGTGCTCTTTGGCATATGTGCATACATGCCACTTTGTTTAGATTAAGCAGTGGATAGCCGCTTTATATGAAAAGTTCTGCTTGCATGTCCATGTACTTATGATCCAAGTTTAACTCTCAGCAACCGATCCGAAAAACTTTCTTCCATACAAAGTGTGATCAAGATGAAATCGCAGGATTTCAATTAACTTATCAGTAATGAATGTCAATATAAGTAACGAATAAAAAATAATATCTGACTGCTTTTGGATAATGATATGCGGCTATACAATGATACATTATCAACATATCTCCCCTACCCCATTTTGGTCATCAGTGCACTTTTTTCCAAAAATATTCTCAACATTTAAAAATTATATCTGTTATATTACTCAATTTACATTTTAAAACTGTATCAATGTGCAGTATACTCAACTGTATCAATTTACTCAACCTGCATGTTAAAAATGGTATTAGTTTAAATGTGATGACATTTGTTGTTAGTTGCAACACCAGTTTTACAAAATCTGAGATTAACACGATATTGTCTGTTTCTATTATTCATCATGGCCAAAGCGAAGCATCAACAAAATAAAATTAAGAGATTCAATGAAAGGAATAAGATATCTCAATATTAATATATTTGCTAGAAATATTTCCTCCATGGCAAAGAATGAGTTCTTTCTACTTTTGATAGGTTTTGGTTTTTGCTGTCCTCACTGCTTGTTCCTATTTTAGGACTGAAAGATTTCCTTTTTTTCTACTCTAAAATATTCTGATTATTTACTAATATCATTAACTGTAGTGTAATTTACAACCAATAATCTGAACAATGTCACTGTTGGTATTATTTGTAATTCACAATGTATTGTAAAACATGTTTAACATTTACACATAACAGTTGATACATGATACATGGAGAATTTTTGCTCCTTCTGTATGAACTGAGATACTGTGTAAATAGTGGAGGTTTATATGTAGATCACTGTATTTATTAGCTATGCTATGTGTATGTCCATCCTCGGAAACTGAGATCATTCTTCACTGACCTAAGAAATCAAGGCAGATTACTGAGTAAAAGGATTGTCCCTCCTTATTTTATTATTTTGGAATGAAATACAACATACTGAAAACATCCCCTGAACAACAAACTAGTCAAGGTTTCTGACGATGCACCACCCTAATTCGTCTGTCCCGATGACTGATCGCAGCTCTGCACACCGCCATTGTGACTGTTGCATTTTCTAAGTTCCCCACCAAAATCACCATGCGCGGTAATAAGCCGTACAAATTCCAAAACATCTATGCTGACAATGCTTGCACGCGAATCAAAGGTCGTATAAAAGAGAGAGAAAATGCACGCGCGTCAGTGCTGTGCCTCTTTAGTAGGTCTGCACTGAACAGTGCACGGCACGACATCTGCACACCTTGACAGCAAGCTCTGCCCGCCACCCAACCAGCTTCCGTCAGACCCGACAGCTCACGGCCATGCATTCCATTGCCTGCTACTTAGCACCAGTTGCACCATAGGCAGACGCTAACTAGTTGATTGCAAATGTGCACAGGCAAATATACTTCAGGGAGGTTGCGATTGGGGAAAAAACATTAAGGGCATGAAAAATTTAATGGTAACCCCGATCGAGGGCGGATTATCGACCCCCATTTCTCGATTGATAATTGATCGAATTTTGTCACGACGATTGCCTGTTCAGCAATGATGTCGGTGCTTCGGGTAAAGATATTCTGCAAAAATATAATTCAAAAATTACTCACATCCACCCTATACGAAGTAGTCCCGCTCTACATTGTTGGTGAATTTGAGTAAAATGTCCAACAAAACTCAGAGTAACGGTCAGAATGGAGCACAATGACCCGGAAGGGCATCTCTTTGTATTTCTGACTCTGAGGGAGAAGTTATTAAACCTCATTCTCATGAAATCCGAATTGAAAAGAGGGCATTCGGCTTCTGTATATGTTGTAAACAGCTAAGTTATATTGTAAGCAGCATTGATGGGCATAAATCCAGTGACGCAAGGTAGCAGGTATCCAATCAAACGCTAAAAGACCTGCGTAATTACGCATTTATTGTTTCGAAATCTTGAGCTGGTTGATTGCAAATTGAAATTGTAATGCGTGATGTCGTTCCACATTCCGTGCGATTAGAGTGATGTAGAAGCAAACCTTGAAAATTCTTTTTCACCATTACTTAACTAATGTGAAAAAGACGTAATCCCATGTATACAGTTAACTGTAAACATACTAAACTGTCAAGGCGATCAATTGGATTTGGGGGGGAGGGGAGAAGGATCCGAGGGGTTGATCGAGATGTTTTAATAATATTTAGAATTTTGAGACCAAATTTGTAAGATTTTCGAGGGCAGGCCAGTTCTGTCCCTCGATCGCTTTACCTCGCGATGTCCTTACCCAAAGCTGCTATATGCAGCTGGGACACTTACGGTCCCGTGAGGTGGATAGTTGCATTAGATATGGCCATGGGATGCCGGGTATTTCATACCCAAAGCCGCTGTATGTTGCGTGTTTCATGTCACGCTCGCGCAGATTTCGGAGTGCACCAACAAACACCATAATAACCAACATATGGAGAATTGCCGACTTGCGCAGGCAAACTTAGCTCTAAACTCCTACCAAGATTGCTGAAAAGTTGCCGTGAATAATAAGGGCTCCTATTTTTTGGACGAATTTTATCGGTTGTCGAGTCGTTCAGATAATGACAAACGTGCATCAGGCGAAGTCAACTTAGGTCACGTAGGTGTTCCTGTTAGGCAACGCGTTGTGGGTTTGTGGGCGAAACCTTAACTGGCTCATTGCCAGCGCCAGAACAGCGCATAAAAGTGACCATTGCCACGCACGAGCCACCCACAGGCGGATGAGCCGTATTCATGGCCGTTGGTTAAGCCTAAAGCGATCGCGATCACGTGACAAACCATCGGTTCCACGTTTCCAAGTTTTAGAGGGTTTCAAAGCGAAGAAGCATTACCAATGTCCATGAATACGGCTCCAGGTCGCCTAGACTGCTTCGCGCAGTTATCTTGCCATTTTGAAAAATCCCGATCCAAGACCAAGGAGAACCAGATCCAGTAGCTGTAGTACTCTAGACGAAAGTTGTGATATCCAAATCATCGATCGGACTGTGAAGACGACTCAAAACAGCTATCAGGATGTAGAAATTCTCAATAGACGAAGCGTCATGACGCAAAGGCTACTCTGTCAAATCTGCTCTCAGGAAAGGGCTTTCTCATATGCTGTTAATGTGCACGTCGATTCTTTTTAAAATTCTACCCCCACTTGAGATCTCGATTTGTTTTCTCGCGGAGGATTAATCCAGTTCTATATATGTTTGCGTCGGGCAAGGAAGCAAACGGCAGCGACCATGCGTGGACAAAACGGGATGTTTTAGGTTTTGAAACGGGCAGATATTTAGCAGTTTGTGATCACAACATCAATTAAAATGGATCGATTACATATAAACCTGCAGGTTACAGCTAGATTCATCAAAATAACATTGATTTGTTCTGATCCTTTCGAGATGTTCTTGTGTGCATGATATTCAGGAAGTACAGAGAAATCATTCAATGATTTCGCCGCTTATATACATGCCGGGCTGGACTTAGCGGAGGTTTTCTTCTGGGTGCTTATATATATATATATAGGGTTAGTGTCATATATATATATATATAAGCACCGTCCTGATATGCACATAGTTTGCGGCTGGACGTTAAGCAACAAACCAAATCATATATATATATAAGCACCACCCTGTCTGAAAAAAGGTATGAACTAGGGGCTCATGGCGTCAACCACCCATACTCTGCACGCATGTATCCCGGGAGACGCTGCGCGGCAGGTGTTCACGGACAGACAGATCCATGGAACAGCAATGGCTAAAATAAATAGGGTTAGATGATAGGATAGGTTTTGTGTGTAAACCATCAGAGTCAAAAATTATTTTCAAAATTATGATTTTATCTTTGAGGAGACGTCCTCACAGTAGCTTCAAAATTTAAAGGCGTCGTTTTCGCCCGATGTGAGCTTAATTGCCCCTTGGCGCCACCGGGGCTAGATGGCACCTGGTTTCCCACATTTAAAAAAAAAACTCCTCACAGATTGATCCAGCCCTGTGCATAGTGATGGTGGGGTGAAGGATGTGTAGGGAGAAAGACTAAGACAGATTGAGAAAACGGGGGGAGGGGGACTAGGGGTAGTGGTGGGTGGAGAGAAACATAGAGTGAAAAAAATGGGGGAACCCTCCCTGTATGAAAGATTTATTAGCAGCGACAACAAAAATATGTTACCACCAACGCAGCCGCATTACCTCTGTATGCATATAGTCAACTCATTTGATAACAAGAGACACAAACAGCGGCGCCAGATGTTTTGGGCCGATCGAACTGCAAAAGTTTCCCGCGTGCAGCCATCTGCAAGTCGATGCAGATCCGACGATCACATGTCATGGAGCTATGCCTGTATACCGATCAACTGCAACTTGACCTTTAACGTACGTTTTGGGTCGCGACCTAACACGTCTGTCCCTCTGTCTGTCGTCCCCCCCCCCCCCGTCTATTCGAAAATGTGCCGATTTCGACATTTAAGCACTCTATTCGTGCGTTGGTTGCTGTTTGCATGAGGGAAAGTGAGAGAAAGATCGTTCGACGGGTAAATACATTTCAGACCTGTTTACCTGTACGATTTTAGGTTGGGTTTAATGAAGGATCTGCCTTTCTGTTTATAGGAATGGTCATAAACCCTGTTCGCCATGTGTAATTTATTTACATTTTGACGTATGGAAAAGAGACAAGAAACCTCATGCACTCTGGCCCAGCCTTGAAGTATTTTGTATTAAAAAAATATGGTTATGAGCAATCTCAACACTGTTCAAAAATACGCATTGAAGAAAACTCCAGGCATTGCAGAACTCCCCATATCCCACAGGAAACTAGCTAGCTGTGGTCTCTGAGACAAGCATGTAGTCCAATGAAAGCAGTAGTAAAGAACTGAATTACCAACCTTACACATAAAGATTTCATTATTTCAATTTTAGTCTAGGAACAAATGTGTGATTGTCTGCACACCTCGTTGGCATATCATGCTCCCAGCTGTTCGCTGTGGCCTAAAGGTCGAATTCATGTGTCAGTATGACAACGATTTTGACTTTGAAATACACGCTCCTCCCACACCAATCTACATACATAGTACACAATCACGCTCACATACATATATATATATAAACTTTTAAGGCAGAGTGCTATAACCAAATGATGGCTAAACTTTGGGTTAAACTTAAAGTGACTTACTTCTATGCGATCTAAGTAAAATTATCCTCGTGCAGCAGTATATATACAATCTGCTTTCGCAGATGGAACAAGCAAGGAAAACGTATGTATTGGCACGCACCACGCACCACGCACCTACGCATACACAGTCTACCCCTCTTCTCTCTCTCTCTCACACACACACACTCGGGGGAAGGGGCGGGGAAGGAATGAATATAGGGAAGTGTCTGGATCATTATAAATCCTTCGTATATAATAAATCCCACACCGCAAGTGCCCACTGCCGACTAACGTGGTGGAACTGCAATTTGCAGCATATAGGTATAGTGATTACTGAGCTCGTGAAAGTGAAGCACAAAACATGTTGGTGGGGTGGG
>SMGT01015423.1:42522-77685 GCA_004794575.1 Lanistes nyassanus | reverse complement strand
GGAAGGAAGGGGGAGGGAAGAGGGCCCTGGCTTGGTGCTCTGGACTGGTGGTGGCTATATGTGGTCGCTTTCCTGACGCGGCTGGAAGAAGGTGGCTGCTTGTGGCTTGAGTGGTGGAGCGCTTGCTGGTCGACCCTACTGTCGCCCTATTCCTACATTTTGCTTATCTCTACCTTGGTGTTCGCCTTTTACTTTTAGTGCTGTACAGTTTATGCTTGTCCTATAGTTTACTTTGTGTATTTTAATGGTTATTACCCCCTTTTTATTTATTTATTTTTATTATTAAATATATCTAACGTCTGGATGGGCGTTTACTACCTGCGGTGTCAGATCCATTATGTATTGTCTTAATTTTTGGGGAGGATTTAGAGACGATTTTAGATTGAAGTCAAGGTTTAGACTGTGCAGAGCATTTTTTCCCTTTCCTGGCTATTTATGCTGCACTCTAGCAGGACATGGGGAGTGTTAAGTCTGTCCCCACAGCTGCATGTCACCAGGTCCTTAAGAACAAGATGGTATTCTCCATTTAGTCTCATTCTGACTATTCTACTTTGGTTGGTTCTGTTGGAGTGAAACAGTGTGAGCTCGTTACTCGGAAGTTATTCTATCTCTCTCTCTTGGTGCCTTTGGCTTCCTTTTTTATACTTTTCGTCCCACTGTATTTTTATAGCTGGTTTATGGCTATTTTTCTCTCTTCTGCTGAAATGGGTACATTTATCTGGATGACGTTTGTGGTCGGATTGTCTTTTATTGCTAGCTTAGCCAATCTATCTGCTTCATCGTTTCCGTGGATTCCTACATGCGATGGTACCCAGAGAAAGTTTATTTGGATTCCCATGTTATGAAACGTATTAAGGAGGTTTAGAACGTATATTATGTCCATTCTTTGTGAGGACTGGTTTTGGAGTGCCTGGAGTGCCGAAAGTGAATCAGAAATAACTAGAAAGGATTTTTCTGCTGCAGCGTTTCTGTTTTGTAGTGCTATCAACCTTAGGGCAGTGCGTATTGCTACGAGCTCTGCAGTGAATATGGATGTGTGGCTAGGGAGCTCTGCTGCAACACTGGTGAGTTGAGGTGCATAGACTCCTATTCCTGTGGTGTGGATGGTCGGGTCATGCGAGCCCTCTGTGTATAAAGGGGAGTGGTCCTTATAGGTAGTGTTGAGTTTCTGTCTGAATTCTTTGAGTATATTGATGACCTGGTGAGGTCCGTGTCGATCTGTGGTGGGTGTAGTGTCCATGGAAGAATTTGTGGACCTGTGCCTGAGTATGACCCTTCTATGTTAATGTCTGCCCCTGGTGTGTGTTCTATTTCCTGTGCGTTTTTTTTTTTGCATGCTTGGCTGTGGGGTGGGTTGTCCTGTGCGATGTTTATGAGCTGCTGTGTGGATCTGTTTGACTGCCCTTTCCTTAATAATTAATTCTATAGACTTTTGTCCTGTCTCTGCCAGCACTGCTAGATTTGGGGTATTCATCTGGACTCCTAGTATTACTTTTAGTGCTCTAGCCTGTACCGATTGAAGTTTCACTGTATGACTGGTCCTAAGGTGGATTAAGAGAGGTGCTGCATACAGTAGTTTGGAGATTACATGAGCTTAGTAAAGGTTTAGTAGGGATTTTGGATCTGTACCCCAGCTGTTGCCTGTGACAGCTCTCGTGAGATGTACCGCCTTTTTGGCCGAGTTTATTATTTTATTTATATATGGGGACCAGTTAGAGGTTTCTGTAAAAATAAGGAATTTTATTTGAGGGCTATACGTTATGGCTGTTTGGTTGACTTTAAGTTGGGGATAGCTAGTCTACTTTCTGATTTGGTCGTTTAAAGATTATTGCTTGGGTTTTAGTGGCCGATAATTTGAAGCCATTGTATTTGAGCCAGTTTGCTACTTGGTTTAGGTCTTCCTGCATCTTTTCTAATCCTAGATATCTAGGTTTATGTGGGTACCTGGTTTTGCGTATTTCTACTTTTCCTAACAGGGAGGTATCATCAGCAAATTGTTTTATTTTAACATGTTTAGCACATTTTGGTAGTTCTGCAATCATAATGTTGAAGAGTAAGGGACTTTACATGCTTCCTTGGGATACTCCATTGTCTAAGTTTACCTCATCGAGGAGCTATCCTCTACTCTTACTTTGATTTTCCGGTCTGACATAAAGGATTTTATAAGTTGGACTACTTTAGTAGGAGTGCCTATTTGGTATACTTTTTGGATCAGCCCTTCGTGCCAGAGCATGTCATATGCCTTTTCTATATCCAAAAACACCCCACATGAGTTTACTCTTTTCTCTGTCTTAGCGTTTATTATCTCTTGTTGTAAGGCTGTAAGGTGGTCCATTGTACTGTGTTTTTTCCTAAACCCACTTTGCTGTGGTGGGAGGATATTTTTAGTCTCGCAAAAGAAGTTGAGTCTATTTTTAATTATTGTTTCTAGCACTTTTCCAAGCTGTGATGTGAGTGCTATGGGTCTGTAACTAGATGGAGCTGATTTAGTTTTTCCAGGTTTAGGGATGGGGACCACTGTAGCTACTTTCCACAGATTTGGAAAGGTTCCCTTATCAAGTATTTCATTGAATAATTGTAGTATTAACTGTTTGGTACTGGGGTGACTTTTTTTGGAGCATTTCGTATGTTATCATGTCAGGGCCTGCAGCTGATCCTTGCTTTTTAGACTTTAGTGCTCGTTCTAGTCGATCGTTCATAGAAATTTCACAGGCTAATCTGCAAGGGTCTTCTTTGTTCAAAGGGGGCACAAAATTCCTTTCCGCATTTTCTTTGTGTATCTTAAATTCAGGGTCTAAGCTGTCATTTGAGCTGGCTTCCTGGAATGTTTCCACCGACAGATTTGCTTTTTCTATGTTTGTTTCAAATTTCTGATTATCTTTTATCAGGGTAGGCATGGAAGTCCTTGGGCCTTGATTAAGTCTTTTGATTTTTTTCCAGCTATCATTCAGGTTTGCAAGAAAAACAGGTGACTGCCGCTTGGAGGAAAAACCTTTCTTAAATTTAAAACAAGGGAACTGGACCAAGCTAAGACATGACAAAGACGAAGACAATCTACATGTTTTGGGGCACTACCCCTTCATCAGGACGACACAAAAACGACGAAAAAACGACAACAATGAAAACAGAAGAAAAGACTTAGCTTCAGTAGATGTGGCGCATGGGCTGGACAGCCGGAAAATGACTAAGGGACAGTGAGTAAGAAGGGTTAAAAATAGGGGCAGCCAATCGCCAGGTGGGTAGGAAAGGGTGGGGGTGGAGAGGGGGCGGGGTGGAGAGAGTCAGTGTGGGAGAGAAGGTGAGGGAAAAGAAGTAAGAGAGGAGGGGGGGGGTAAAGAGGAAAAAAAGAGGGAGGTGGAGGGTCAGTGTTTGAGGTTGAGACCAGTGGGTGCCATGGTACCAAAATGGGTAATGAAGTAGGATTCCATATTCTTACGGTCAATGGAATCGCCCTTCATTCTCCAGATACCACAGACCCTCATGTTGTCAGCTGTGTGTGGGGGTGTGCTAAAGTGACGTGCAACTGGTGTGTTTCTGCAGTGCTTAGTGTCAGCTAGATGTTCTGTGAAGCGGATGTTGAGTGTGCGTTCTGTCTCCCCGATGTAGAATAAAGTGGGACAGAGGGTGCATGTGATGGCGTAGATGATGTTGCTGTTAGTGCAGGTGAAGTGGCGCTTGATGACAAAAGTGGTGTTGGGTGTGTGGAGTGTTGTGTTGATGTTCAGGTAGGGGCAAGTGTGGCAACGGGGGACATTGCATGGGGTGGAGCCGCAGGATGAGGGGAGGGTGGTGGTGGCTTTGATTTTGGAATGTACTAGAAGATCTCGCAGGTTCTTATCCCTGCGAGATGCTAGGAGGGGGTTTTGTTTGAAGAGGTGAGGTTCGGATTTAGACAGTATGTGCCAGTTAGAGAGGAGGATCCTACGTACTGGAAGGTTGTGAGGGTGGTGCGTCAAGACGGCGATCGGCCGAGGTTTCCTGTGTCTGGAGTGGTGGGAGGATTGGAGTGTGAGTGCACGTGCACATACCCTAACATACTGTCTAAATCCGAACCTCTTTTGGCTTTTAGAATTGTCGCGTTTGCTACTGCTTTAGCTCTTATATATTCTAGCCTCTTTTCAGTATTTTATGTTTTTTCCATATTTTTAGTTTTCTATTTCCATTTGTGACTGCCATTTCACATTGTCTGTCCGCACTGGCCATCTTAATCAATGCAGCTATATCAGTCTGGTTGCTCTTTCAGTGCATAGTAATAGAACCGCATCCACCAATAGTACATTTAAATCACTCCCAGGTGGAAGCACTGACCCTCTAAATTAAATTACCTATACCTATGGAAATCTCGAACCCCGGTCCCTTGCATGGGTCTGCGGGGAGAGCTGCAGCTGCGGCCGGCTAACGTGCATGGAAGCTAATTGGTTAATTGCAGGTTCGAATCCAGATGTGGCTAAGGATGACATCCTGGAATTTAAACCTCGATCCGCAGTCTCCGGTTACCGGCACCCTGCACACTTTACTGCCTCTCCGCAGTCCGCACTGGCATTTAAAAAAAAACTGCATTTCATGGTGTTAAGACCATGGTGGATCACGAAGCACCGTCGATCCCGATACCTATATACCGAAATATCGAACTGCGTATCGCTACTGCTTTTTGTACTGATACTCACCTCTATTCAAAAGAGGTTTATACCATACAAATGCAATTAAAATGCCGACTGCATGAACACTACGTGTGCAAGAGATTTTTTAAAAAATTTAGAACACGTTAATTATTGCTCTCTGAAACTGAACAATTAAGGGACGATTAAGATGCGCACGTAAGTGAAAAAAGGTCAAAGGTGGCATGTCTGTACAGCTGTCATCGAACAAAACAAAAGTTACATGCATTTCCCAAGATATTGCTGCTGGATACCAAATTGATGCAATAGAGTCAAGGTGAAGGCCAGTTACGTGACCTCTTACATAGCAATACGAAGTCCGACATGGCCAACATGGGTACCGGCTAATTGCATGGGCATTGAAATAATAACCACAATCATAATAGACAATACAAATTCGAAAAATGAGCGTAGAGAAATATCTTCAGTTTTCTTTTTTAAATTTAAAATAATATTCTCTTATTTTTAGTCGAAAAAATGCATTCTAAGGAAACACGCACATTGCACAAGAGCAGACGATGCATAATCACCTGTAAAATACCAGACGAACAGAAGAATTGGTTCTTATAAACATGTGGGAAAACGACACATAGAGATGTAGTCACAGTTATTATCATATCTGTATCTTTAAACACACAAACAATGTTTCATTATGAAAGTATTCATTATTTCTTTTAGATTAAACGTGATCCACGGAATGATGGCAACGATTGATCCCGTATCACGTGACTCTAAATACCCACTTTCAGATCCGCCATCTTGGCCCGTCGGACAGATAACCACCCCCTTTCCTGTATGTGCATCTAGGTGTCTTTAGTAAAGAGTCAGTGAGTTTGGGTCGTTTCAGGGACCCGTATAACATCTCTCGGCAACTGAGTTTCGCAGATTGAATCAAAATGTCCGGCCAGAGTATAATGGACCGTGTGGCAGCGGCCAAACACAGCATTGCCGGCCAGGGCCTGGCTAAATCCGTCTGCAAAGCCACGACCGAGGAGATCATTGGGCCCAAGAAAAAGCATCTGGACTGTGAGTACTTTTGCGGGACATATACGCCCACCTAGAGACCTGAAGTCTATATGAAATATACGAAACATGAGCGTTTTACGAAAATCCGCTCGTTATTTCTAAAACAATCGATTGCAGTTCTTCACGTTAGCAAAGAATATCGCAGCAGTCATTGCTCATTAGACTAAGATCGACATGGTTCGTGACTCTTTATCAGTCTAGTGTTACCTTGAAATAAACAAGAAGTCCAAGAAAGCATGGTAGGTTTGCAAGAAAAGCAATATCTGCAATCGTTTCAAGTGGTGTTATTCACTTATTGCGTTAGAAAAATTAAAATTAAACAGCTAACTTGCAGAAATTTACAAATCACTAATAGTACTAGTAGTACAGTCTAATGAGTCTTGTCTAATGCAGCAGCAGTGCCAACAACAGTAGTGATAATAAATTGGAAGACTAAAAATAGAGGCAGTCAGATGGTGGCAGTGCACATTTGAGATAACCACATTTCTTCACTTAAAATTTTCTTCACCATTTCTTTTGTTGAAAATTTTGCTTTGAAATACCCTATCATTAAGGACTTGCCTGCTGTGCTTGTAAGTTTTCCACTTGCATCAGTGACAAGATGGTTTTTTTTTCAATTTAAAAAATGCAGCCTAACTGAATTTAAGCTGAATGATCTAGGATAGATGGATGATTTGGAATTCACACTAAGTTGGCAGCTAGGCCATATGATGGTAGAGATTTAGGGGTGGTAACTATGGACTAAACAGTAAATATTAAAATTACATGGTTGCCAATGGGTTGGATAGAGACAAATTTAGGGGTGGTAACTGTGGGCTAAAAATTAAACTCTAAAAATATAAGGTCGTCATGGGGTGGTGCACTGTTAAAGCTCTGGTGAGCCACTTGGGTCATAGCTGACACACAGACTTGGGACTTGAAGTCATCTGTTGGCCTTAGTGTTACAACCATCATTTGTTTATTAGCATGTTAGCCAATTGTGAATGTGAATTTCATAGCGGTGCTGACATCTGGGACACTCATTCTGTGGGTTTAATTTGGTTTATGTCTGTGCATATCTAGAATACATGGAGTATGGGCACATACTAAAAGGAGTAATGGCATGGTATTGAAACGCTACGTGTGTTTGTGTGTGTGTGTGTGTGGGGGGGGGTATTTAATTTTTTTTTAAAGGAATAAGGTCATCATTGAAGATGTAGGTACATTATAATTTATTACATCTTTAACATTTTATACATAGTCGGTTAGTATACATAGATATAAATCTATTTAATAATAATATCTTGGAGGTTTAAAACTTAAAAGTGTTCTGAATTTTGAACTTACTCTATATTTTACAGGTAAACCTAAGTGTAGCTATGCTGGAATGGTTGTCAGTTGTAACATGAAATAGTTGCAGTAAGCCTTATCAGAACAGTGGCTGTGGTACTTTGCAAGCAAGATCTCAAGCAGCATTGTCAATAGCTGTTTACTTGGGCACACTAGCTATAATAAATTTATGTAATCAATGCCAGTAACCAAAGCAGCTGTGGGCAGAGGCCTGAAATACCAACAGTGATAACACAGTGTAGTGGCAAAGTGATTTTTTAAAAAGTTCATGCTACAGTCACATAAACTGTTAATCCTTTAATGTTATAGTTTTTCCACCCCCAATCTAGATTTTAGCATATTACTAGAGTGTTTATAATGGACTTTGTTCTGTTATCTGAAAGAGGTAACCATTGTCTGCTATGCAACTTTTTAATTTATCATATTAAGTACAGTCCTTCGCCTCGCCACCCTTTAATCTTTTCAAAGGTGTAGATCTAGGTAGCGTAGTTGTGGTTTCAGATGCTTGCATTTAACGTGCAATAAGGTTAGACCATTTAATCATTATACCTGAAGAGTAACAACAGGGTTTTCAATTTTACAGTGTTTTATCATCATCATGATATATATACATATACACCAACCCCCACCCCCTTTCGAAAGGTTCAGCTGTCAAGTCCTTTTATTGAAGCTATTGCCATACCATTGTTATAAATAAACTAGTCTTCCATTTATCATTTTGTGGTTTTAGAGAGATTGTGTCTTTTAATAAAAAGTAAAATGTTGGAAATAAGGTGATGTAGAATGTTAAATAGGGTCAGCCCTGTCGAGCTTAAAATATTACTGCAAGCACTAAAGCATTTTAAAACCTGAAGTGGAATATCCATGATAAGCATGTGTCTTATTTCATCTCAGTCTTTGCTGTGGCCAGGAGTTGTGTTGCTGTATACCTGTCAAAGTGTTGACTATTATTAAAAAGGTGAAAATGTGTGATATGGCTAGTGATATCACATGTGTCCTCATAAAAAGCAAATGATAAAGCAGCTCTATTTTAAGGCTCTGGTACAAATGTGTCAAGGTACTGTGATAAGATTAAACATTAATACCATAAATGATTTTATGCAGTGTATTTCTTAGTGACTGGAGTAGTGATAACAGAATATCATTATCACAGCTGTACTGTTCTATGAACTGTGCACAAATGTGAAAGTCTAAAACAGGCCTCCGGTTAGCACCATAGGCACTGGGGTGTTAGAATTGAAAGTTATTGGTTTCACAGATTCAGGCATTGCTTCTTCATGTTCTAGTTTTTCCTGTATTGGTTTAACTTAGACATCTCAGGGTAACCTCTTGACAAGAGGACGTGGAGAAGTAGCATGGTGGATGGTCTGAGTAAATAGGTGTCCCATGCAAAAGAAGTAAACAAGGTTGTGTCCATTGTTTTATGTAATCACCTGATCCTGCGAAGAGGGGACAGAGATGGTAGAAAGCTAAAGTGTCCTCTCTTGTGAGATGTCCTCTATTCTGAGGTGTCCTCTCTTCTTAAGTGTCCTCTCTTCAGGGTGCAGCAATCGGACAGTCGAGAAAGAGCATACATTCACAAATGAAAACTAAAAAAAAAGTTACCATTTGATATTAATTTACTTGCTGAAGTACTGTTTGCATAAAGAAAATTCTTATTGGTAGCCATTCTATACAAATTCTCTGTGGCAAATGTTAGGAAATGTATCTGCCATTGTAAATAACTCCACGTGTTCTGTTGGCACACTGTTGATTGTTATAATATTTTCTTTCCATTGGAAATAAAATGTCAACAAACCACATTGTTGCCATGTTACCATGCCTGGTCATTTTTATGGAACTCATCTATTTGAATCGTTTCGCTGATTCATTTTGAAAAAAAGTTGAAATTTTCAATTCAGGGTATTTTTATAATTTATTTTTCATATTAGAAATGCTTGTCAGGATGAATTAGGCAAAAATACAAAGAAATTATTTTCTTAGGTGTCCAACTGCCATAGTTCCTTCTTGCCATTTACCAGAAGTCTTTTTGGGCTGCACTCATGGAATATCTTTTGCTTCAGTTAGGCCTAACAGATTAGTATTTCTAGATGGAACTAAAACAAATTGAATAGAAAAAAAATTTGATTCAAATGGTAAATTGAGTCAAAAATATTTTTACTAAAAAGGACAGCACTACTGCAAATATTAAGAAATGCCGAAGCCATGCTTATATGGTGTAGTTATAAATAGAACAAACTAAAAATCTCATCACCACAGGAGCAGTTTTAAAAAAAAGTACAGAGGCCATGTTTGCCACTTTTGGTGAACACTTGATTCACTTTTTGAAGGTATCATCGTCAGTTTGTTCCAAAATCAGTGTCCGCTTGTCGCAGATTCGAGGTGTCCTCTCTTCGTGTATGACTTTGTACTGAAAATCAATCCGTGCCAGCCGAATGTGTCCACTTCTCAAAGGTCTCTTTGCAGGATCAGGTGTACTTTCAAAGACTCCATCCATCTCTGTGCATTGCTTTGGAAGTACTGGTACATGTAACCATTGTTACGTCAACCTTTTATATTATCAGAACTTGCTAGCTCCAGAGGCTTCTCAATACCTTATTACCTACCACTGACAGAAAACAAAATTAAACTTACTTTTGGTAAAATTTTAAAAAATCCTTCATGAACAGACTTGAATTTTTTTAAATTAAAAATGTTATAATTAAAAGATTCTTCATTTCTGAAAGTTTTTACGCTGACACTGCATCAAGGTAGATCTATTTATTTAATAATTCATAGGATTACCTGTGCATGAAGCCTTGCCCATGCACATTTATAACTTTTTTCACATATTTTATGACATCTGATTGTGTCCCATTCTATCAGTCAGTTAAGACTGTAAGAGTCTTAACCAAACAGATATGCATCTTAATTCGCTGTAACTGGTTGTGTACACAGACATATGTATAAATGTATAGGTATATATGCATGAATGTATGTATACAAATGTGTATAAATCTACTTTGTTATGGATATGTATCTGTATAGATACAAGTATATGTACATGACAACTATAATTGATAGCCAGATCTAAACTGACCTGTCCAGCATTGGTGCCCCCTTTCCCCTCTTCTCTCTCTCGCTGTTGCTAAGGGTGCTTGCTTGTTGATATCAGTATCTGGTGTGTTAAATTTGGTCTTGCAGATAATATAATTCATGATTTTGTGTGATCAGTTATCAGGTTTGGCTGACATGGCATCTGGGATTTTAGCTTGTTAAGATGAGCATGTGTTGTGTTTAAACTGCCTGATGCTATGTGCATGATTCCTGTATCTGTAATGTGTGTACAGACCTGCTGCAGTGCACCAACGAACCCAATGTGTCCATACCACAGCTGGCAGACTTGCTTATTGAGCGCACACAACACAGCAGCTGGGTGGTTGTCTTCAAGGCACTTATCACTACCCACAATCTCATGAACTATGGCAATGAAGTAAGTTCTTCCACCGTCTTTTAACAGGTTTCTGGTGGGTAGGTGGGGGGACCAACTAAAAACAAAAAATGTGTGGACATAAGAGTGTTCACTTGGGGTGACATTTAGGTTTAATGACCCTGAGTCTTCTGCCATTCTGATTATGAATCTGTTTTATAACTTATAAATAACAAACAAGGACCGATCGCTTAAATTATCAATAGAATCTATTTTATGTCACGCAGGAAATTTTTTCCAGATGAATTCTTTTTATTCTCTGTGAGTGTGATGCAAGAATAAAGATCATTTCATTTTTTCAAACCCTTTTTTTGTGGTGGTGTTTGTTTTAGTGAAGAGCAGCACCACAACTATTCAAAGATTTGTTATTCAGTGAAGTTTTGCAATTTGATGCAATATAACAAGAAGTACTTGAAATGCTCATAGTCACCGTATGCAGACACATGCGACCAAGGGAGCTTATCGTACCCAAACGTAGCAAAGATCTGCCCGGTCCCTTTCTTTCGACCCTCTCTTTGCTAGGTGTTGGGATTACTAACTGGGTTATTATGAGCGTTTCAAGTACTACTTGTTGTATTGATAATTTAAGCACTCTGTCCACGTTTGCTGTTTATTAATTTGATGCAAAGCAACAGTTTTTTTTTATAAAAAAGCCTTTTTAAAGGCCTGCATTAGACATCAGAGATGAGAAACCCTAATATAACCTGGACAGTAGTGTGAAAGAAAAGAAAATCTTCCTGCTGCATCAGTTTATATGAAAAGAACCCAAGAGGAATGAAGAGACCAAAAAAACCCCAGTTTTTTATACTGGTGTTCGTGTATATTTAGTGGTTAATATTTATCATCAGAAAATTCACCTTTTAATAGAGTTATAGTAAAGCAGATTTTTCTCTTTGTATTTTGCCATGTGTGTACCTGCATCAGATGAATGCTGTTTTCACTGTTTTGGGGGTGCACTAATTTTCTTCTTGCAGCGTTTTACTCAATATCTGGCATCTAACAACTGTTCCTTCAACCTCAGTGGTTTTGTGGACAAAGGAGGAGTCCAAGGTATGTTGTGACTTGATGTGGTGGTGATGGGATAATGAGTAAAGGTTACACAACCCATGGCTCTGCCAAAGGACAGGTTGGGTTGTTTATAGACAACGTGCAGTGAACACAGAAAAACAAATGCGTAAATTAATTGTTAAAAATTGCATTCAGTCTCTTATTAATGATTAGCCAAGCTTAATACACCACATGCACGCCCATGCACACATACATAAAACTAATCATTAAACTTGAAGCAAAGTGATAGTAGTGACTGGTACAGAAGAAAAACAATCTATCAACATAACTTATGGTTATTCTATCTATTCTTTGTCACATACCGTTGTGCAGCATGTACTGGTCTTATTTGTATGCTCATATTTATTGGATTCTTGCACTCTTTTTTTTGGCAGCAGGAAGAACTTTTTGAGTAACTCAATTTGTTGTTAACTGCTTCTAAATGTTTTTCTCTGTAATTTCGATGTACGCTCTGCTGTGAGGTGCCCCTGTTAATATTTGTGCAGGCTATGATATGTCAACATTTATTCGTCGCTACGCTAAATACCTGAATGAAAAAGCAGTATCGTATAGGCAGATGGCTTTTGACTTCTGCAAAGTGAAACGAGGGTCAGTATGCAGTGGAATAGGGAAAAGAAAATTCATGGGCTTTATTTGTAAGCGTAGCAGCTAGCCTTTACTCAATAGAATTTTGAGAATTCTTTCTTTCTGTTTCCCTGTACTCTTACTCAAAAACATAAATGTGAATGCATCTGTCTCCCCAGTTTTTATAGAAGATAACAATATATTGGCCTACCTATACTTTCTGCTTTGTGCTATTATGCCTAATTAATGTCTTATTGAAGGTCTGAGAAGTCTGGCTTTTTTCCCTCTGACTTTTTTTTTCACTGCAGTGTAATGTAAATGTGTAAAAGCTGTTGAAGAATTTATTCATTTATTTTTGTTTACTGGAACATTTTTTTAATCTTTCGCTTCAGGAAAGATGATGGATTGCTCAGGACTATGAATGCAGAGAAGGTGAGTTTAACACAGTCCCAATGTAAGGCTATCATCTGTTGATACCAATGTGAAGTCATGTAGATTTTGGCACAATTGAAATAAATGGTGTGTGCAAAGTACAAGTACAGTAATCTATGTATTTCAAAAGATCAACTTTTGCACATCAAAATAATTATAAAATTTTATTGAAAGCCTGTTAAATGTACTTACTACTTAGTGTTAGATGTGGTCCCTGTATGTACTTGATGTGCCCAGACAGTTTAGTCTTGTGTAAACAAGGCCATGACTTCCTGTGGTCTCCAGGAATAAACCTGTGAGCCATAAAAACATAATTCCAATGCAAGCTGAAGGAAAATTTAAAAAAAGTTATTCCTAGCTAAAATCAATCCAGTGTGAATTCTGTGTAAAAGGCTATGTTAAAAAGGTTTCCAAGTGACGGGAGCTAAATGGCGGTTGTTATTTGTCTCGCTAACTACTAAACACGATCGTTTGGTTTCGAGAGCACAGTTTAGAAGAAGTCATGCATTGTGTTGTCTAAGGGAAGGAACTCTATAGAAAAATCTTTCAGCTTTAAGAAAACCCCAATGGCATTCCTTGCCAGCGAACCCCCTTTTTTTTTTTTTTACAAATTTTTTAAAGTCATTGTAAAACCGTCTTGAAAGCGCCGACAGCCGTAGCAAATTTCTGTTGGCATACCATCTCCAAAGCAATGGGAATAGAGGAGTACATATTGACATTAAGTAGGCATTTCATTATTTTTCATTAATATCTTTGAAGAGTTACAAAATGCACCGGGTGGATGGTGCTTTTATTCTGTTAGGATTTTTTGCAAATAGACTTGTACTAAATATTTATATCTGTTGGTAGGAATCCCCACATCAGTGTCATTTATAGAAAGTCTTCATCGTTTCATTAATTGTATATTTCCAGCTTCTGAAAACACTTCCAGTCCTGCAGCAGCAGCTGGATGCATTGTTGGAATTTGATGTGAGTTTCTGTTCTGTCTTTCCTTTATTCTGTGCACCAACATGTTTGAAGGTAGGAGTAATTTTTAACACAATGTCTGAATTAAAAGGTTGGTTATCTGATGATGGCAACAGATCAAAATTAGTAAAATTTTCCCTAAATTATTATTTTTTTTGTCACAGTATTGTTCCATGACTTGGAGTGCTAATGTCTCAAGATAGCAATCCCTAACTTCACCTTACAAACAAAAAGTTTGACAACCTAACCTAGGTAAGGCCCATCCCGCATGCACACACCTGGTGCATCGCCCATGCACAAAACTTGCCAGCAAATCAAGCTGACTGTCTCAAGCACCACGGTACTGTGTGGTCGTGTGGCTGTGGGTCCTGCGTCATGGTGGTTTCACAGTTGGCTTTCCTGATCAACTTGCACTGCACTGCGTCGGCTTTAGACAAAGAACATGAGCCTTTTGTCTTCTCTTGTTTCTCATCTGTACTGCTTCAACTGTTTTTCTCCAGCAGTCTCGTGATTCGACCCCCAGCACCGACGTTGCCGATAATCTTCTATATGCCATTGTTGCCTGCTTCATCATCCACCACTCGCCGGGTGCTTCCTCTGTCCGATAACGCTGCTTTCGCTGGTCTTGGAGCAGGGGTGGTCGAGGATGCAGCTGAGGAAGCCTGTGTCCATGAGAATCACCCCTCTGGTCATGGCAGTTCTGGTGGGGACACCAATCAGCCTCCTGTGCCGGCCTCAGTCATTTTCGCTTCAGGAGGCATGGACATGTGCCCACCATGAACCTCTTGACTGCTGCTGCCAATCTGCCCTTGAAGTCCTTAACTTCATTCCCCATGTGGCCCTTTATGGTGGGGGGGGGGGTGCATTTCTGGGCTTACCTGGATGACTAGCTGATCCTTGCAGCGGACACTGCCCTGTGTGAGTTGCATATGCAGTTGGCCCTGTCTCTGGCTTGCCAGCTGGGGTTTTCCATCAACCTGAGCAAGTTGGATCTCATTCTGTAGCAAACATTCACTTTTCTCTGTATGTCTGTGACATGGTGAGCTGGAAAGTATACCTTGCGCCCAATGCATCAACTGGCTACAGCCCTTGATTGCCCTCATGACTGAGGGTCCGTTCACTGCCTGTCAGCTGCATCACTGGTGGAAATGCTTTGGGACATGGTCAGAGTGCAAAGCCCTTCAACACATCATTTGGATGGGGATGCAGGCTGTACACCTGGCCATGGAGTGTTTCTGCAATGTTTTGCCTCATGGTCTCATCCAGATATGCTCAGACAACTTTTCTGTGATTGCCTACCGCAGCCATCAGGGCGACACTCACTCCACCTCCCTTTCAACTCTGGCAGAGGAGCTGCGGGTGTGGGCTCATGCTCACGGCTTCTTGTCTGGAGCTTATGTAGCAGCGACCATCGATTTACTTGCAGACCACACTGTGTGCTTCAATATGTCCCAGACCTCGATGCCTGGGCGATGGAGGCGTTCTCACTGTTGTGGGTGGGTTTGGAAGCGGACGCTTTCCCTCCCCTATCCCTCCTTCCCAAGGTGCTGAGGAAGGTGGAGATCGATTGTCCCCTTCTTATTCTTGTTGTGGCTTTTGGCCGGCGCAGGCACGGTTTCCGGCTCTATTGCCGCTCAGTTGCGCAGATCCCCTTCTGCTCAAAGTCCTCGTGGGTCCTCTGCTGCAGCCATGGTCTGGCATTCCCCACCAAACCCCTGTTCCTCCATCTGTATGGCTTGCTTTTGTAGCCGATTGTGTGCAGCCTTAGCTCTGGCCCTTGTGTTTTTGGCTGCCGCATGGCGCAGTTCCACCAACCGGGTCTATGACACTTACTGGTGGCTGGAGTGGTGCCGCAAGGTGGGGGTAGATCCTACTCGGCCCCAGGCGGTAGACCTTCCTAAGCATTTTTTTGGTGGTTATAGTCCACTTGTCCATTTCTGCTGTTCGGGTTTGGAGACCAGCTGTTCTCTCTACCCTCCGGCATCTTGCCACTTGGCAGTGTTGCTCGTCAGAGGTAATCCATGGCATTGCTCTGTCCCAGTCTCGCTTTTCCCGTAGGGTTCCTGCCTATTACATTTTTCTGGTCCTGGCACATTTGCCCAGCCTGCTGTATGAACTTCTCTGTCAGTCTTCCTTGGCGGACTTGACTTTGAAGACGGCTTTCTCAGTAATGCTTGTTTCTGGCCATCGCGCCAGCGAAGTTCGTGCACTCTCTGGACTGGATGGTGCTCTGCACAGGGAATGGGGTGACTCATTTTCTCTATCCTTCTTGCCTGAATTTTTGGCCAAGAATCAGCACCCTGGTGATCCCTCGGGTCTCCATTTTGCCACTGTCTACGGTTCTTTGCCCCGTCTGACTCTAACATGCTTTCTTAGCTAAATTTGTGTTTCTTTAGCAATACTTACCATGACCCATCGCTACCCCATCCTCCTCCCCGATGGTATTTTTCGGGTTTCAAAAGTCAGCTTGAATTGCCAATGAGTAGTGAGCATGGGTGATGCACCAGGTGTGCCCATGCATGTAGGGGTTTTAGCCGGGTTATGTGAAACTTTTTGTCTTTAAGGTGCAGTTATGGATGGCTCTCTTGAAAAATTAGCACCCTGAGTCATGTTTCTTGGCCTTGGGGACAGCGCTGGTATTGCTGTGCAATAATGTAGGGAACGATGTATAATTTGACAATCCCTGCCACTTTTAAACTTGATGTTATTCTGACAACTCACACTGAATGACTTGGTGCTTTTCTGACAGTGCACACCAAATGAGCTGACTAATGGTGTCATCAATGCCTGCTTCCTCCTTCTGTTCAAAGATCTTATACGTCTCTTCGCCTGCTACAATGATGGCGTCATCAACTTGCTAGGTATTTGAATTTGGGGGTTGTGTTCTGTCCATTTATAGTATGAGCTCCTAATACTATGGCGTTGACATTTGAAACATTTGTGTTCTTTATCATATAGTCAGCCTCCCCATTTTCATTTTGTATTGGGAAAAAAAATGAATCCAAAATGTTCATGAGATTATATTTCATCATAGTGGTTCGGTCCACGTACAAGTAGTAGCACAAGGCTCTGAGTTTTCTTAGTACAAATTTGCAATTCAGCATGTCAGAAGACTATACTGTGTATGGCAAATGATAAATCAACTGTTTGGCTAAACAAGGGTTATGATAATTGTTTATGGTGTTTTTAAGTATCATTCATATTATTTTGTTGTACTGTTTTTCTCAGAAAAGTATTTTGACATGAACAAGAAGCAGTGCAGAGAGGGGCTAGAGTTGTACAAAAAGTTCTTAGTACGCATGGAGAAAGTGTCGGAATTTCTTAAGGTGGCAGAGGTATGTTGGAAGTTTGTCTCTAAACAATAAATTTATTGTATAGAGACATAAAGAAAAGTATACCAAAAGAGCACATAGTCTTTTGATACATTTATGTGCTCAAGATATTGTGATAAAAATGTTATAAAGCAACAGTTTTTGCTAAAGAAAAGGAAATAAAACTTTGTATGGTTATAAATTTAGATTTTCAGAAACTTTTTTTTTGAATGATCTCAGTTTTTTTAAAAACACAACTTTGCCTTTTACAGAATGTTGGCATTGACAAGGGAGACATTCCTGATTTGGCTAAGGTAAGTCAAAAATGTATTGTCATGTATTGTCCTTTTGCAAACAAAGGTGCATGTTTTTAAAGAGACTGGGGATGAAGGCAGCAAAAACTCACTGAAAGTAAAGCATGGAAGGAGTCCAGAAATAAAATACTTCCCTGGTACTAGCAACATGAGTAGCATAGAGGGCTGATGCTGAGGGTACACAAATCATGTGTTTGATTACTGGTCTAATATAAGCTAGTGTGTTGAGAAGGCATGTAATGATTTGTTCAAAAATACATTATCTGAATAGGGCAATAAACTACACTTTAAAAAGTGTGTTTAATTAAAACACTGAAGCTGATGACATTAGGAAGCAATGGTGCCACAGCTAGCTGCAGAGTCTTGAATGAAGCACAAAGTTTAGAATTAGACCTACAATTATGACTTATTTGGTTTGCTGTTACAGTCATAACGTTATTTCAGCACTACTTCCTCATGCACAGATGCCCTGCCCTTTTCTTGCCTGGATCATGTAGGCCTGCATGCCTTGTGTCTCTGTGCATTAGGCTGAGTGGTCTTTTAGTTTTGTCCTTTTTTTCAAGTATATAAGCAGCAGCATTCCCCTGCTTTCTGTCTGAGAGAATAAAACACAAATCCATCTGTTTGTCACAGTGTTCTGATGTGCAGACGGCAATGCTTTCTAAGGTTATAGTCTTAGTGCACTTGTACTGCTAAAGCCCTTAAATGTGATGGCAGGGGGATGCAGCTTAGTCCCCTTAGTATCAGCGCCATGCTGTCAGTATCATGCTGTTCGTATCATGCTGTCAGTATCATGCTGTTGATATCGTGCTGGCGGTATCATGCTGCCAGTATCATGCTGGCGGTATCATGCTGTCAGCATTGTGCTGTCAGTATCATGCTGTTGATATCGTGCTGGCGGTATCATGCTGCCAGTATCATGGTGTCAGTATCATGCTGTCAGCATTGTGCTGTTGATATCATGCTGTCAGTATCATGGTGGCGGTATCATGCTGCCAGTATCATGCTGTCGGTATCATGCTGTCAGTACCATGCTATTAATGTGTCAAATATGAGGACTTTCTCGCTGGCTCTGCATTGTCAACAAGCATGGCTGGTGCAGGTGTAGCATGCTGTATCTCAGAGACTTTAGGAGTAATGCCTTTATCCATTTGGCAGTGTTATAGCAGGCTTTGTAAAAACTGATCTCACTGGGTGGGTGCCACTGCATGTAGCTTTTGCAGTTTGCTGGCGGAACTTATGGAGCCTTACTCAAATAACTTCCACTGCAAAATATTTAGAGCACATTCTGGTCTTTACAGGAAGAGAAAATTCAGGTAATGCTGAACAGTATCGCTTTCTGCACTTTGCAGCATGCACCCCTCTTCCCCTTGTTGCAACCAGTGTTGTTTATTCCCTAAGCATTTATTGACTGAAGCACCCCATACCTTGCTGTGCACAATGTCTTGGATTCCTAGACCACTAAAGTCTTCTGCTGGTTTAAAGAGAACGAAATTTTGATTGTTCTGCATTATTTTGTCCACTTTTTGTCATGTTTCTCAGAACTTGCAAACGAATTAGGAGTTACACCTTACAAAGAAACCCACACAAACACCCCACCCCCCACCCCAAGCTACTAGTTTAAACTGCAGAAATATCAGAAAGTAAATTTTACCTGCGATCACTAGCAGCAGGTGTTTACAACAGTCATGGAAAACTGTTTCCAGGAAGCCTATAAATTTGATAGTAACATAGAAGGAGTTGGTTCATACCAACTATCAGATGGCAAAACAGTTTTTTAAAAATAAAGAACAAATGAGGACGGAGCGCTTAAATTATCGAAAGATAACTAATGTATTAAGTTCTTGACTTATGCATGGCTCAGTAGGCATGTGTACAGGAGGGCTGGAGAATCTAAACAATTGAAATTTGTTTTTTATTCCTACAAGCATCAGAACACCCCCTAAAAAAAATCATAGGTCATGTAAGAGTGTTGTGAATAAGCTGGTTTTAGTATGCTCTTAGTGGTCATAAACATGGTGTTTCACGAAAGCAACAAGAACAAGAAGACTGCATCTTTATCAAGAGTTGCCTACTGCATCAGCTGTGCATGTGTTTACCCAGATAGAGCTGGATAAATCCTTGAGACTTTTCAATAAACCTCGGGTGTTCACACGCTGCAGTCCAAGTTCCTTGCATACTCTGGTGGTGCAGATTTTTCTGGAAGTGTGTCTATGCAAACAATCCTGAGACACTTGTGGGTTTGGTACGTGAATGTCAGCATGCTTTCACTCTACGTGTAGTGGAATGGGTTAATCCAGCCTCTTGCATGAGAAGTGTGGAGCACAGTGGATGAAGTGAGAACTCAGATTAGTGGGTAGACAGTTCTGTGGTAGTTTAATTTTGAAAGTGTATGAGGGCAGTGGCTGTAGTCAGAGGAAGAGATTTTGTGTGAATAGTACAGGTTGGCTTACTAGAAGGAGTGGTGGGCGGATGCGAAGTGGATTAGCAATGTAAACACTGCTGAAAACACCATTCTAGGACATAAAACCCAAACATCTTCAGTGGGGCAGAACTGCCAGGGTCAAGACTGCTTACAGTTTTCAGAGTTTTCTATGGCAGGCTCCCATAGTTTGGCCAATTTGTGAAAGGATGCTCGAGCTGTTTAGGATGAAGGCTTGTGGAAGTTACAAACGAATGGATGCTCAGGAGGTGGAGGAAGCAGGAAAGACTTGTAAAACCCAGCAGTCCATTGCTGATTTCTTTGAAGTGCAACCACCATCTCCAACAGAACTCCAAGAGAAAATGATAGGAAAGTGGAAGGTGATGAGAAGTAGAGCAAAGCAATCTCCCTTAGGTTGCTAGCAGAGAACAGATAAATGTTCATAAGAGAAAATTGGAGCTACCTCTTCCTGATGTAGAGAAATATTTTAAAATCTTGAGTTCATCATCCTTCAATACCATTATTTTTTTTTCCTCAGGGTATGAAAGAAAATTCCTCCGCAGTAAGTGTTGTGCAGCTTACACTGCAGGCTGGCTTATTTTTCTTCAGTAACACCTAGGACATTAACTGTTTATACCTGGAAGTATGCCTGTATTTTTGCTTGAAGACACTGCAGCCTTATTTTCATCTTTAATCCTTGTTTATCAGTCTTTCCCCTTCCACATCTTTCATTTAACTTTTGGCCCTATAAAAATGGCAAGCACTTCTACATATTGGTGACAAGTTCTACACTTAATGGCTGTGTAGGCATTCAGTGATGTGCGAGCTTTCCTATTTATTCAAATCATGTAAATATGCAAACTAGAATTAAAACATTTTTTGTATATTTACTAAGAACACATTCATTGAGCGTATCATTTTTGCCAAAGTATCTGCATCAGTGTATGCTTTAACAATTTAAAAAATACATTAGACATTAAAATATACACTGTATTAGACATATCTTTCTCACTGGTTTTGAATCTGAATATGCAGAATTTTGCTTCTTTGGCATTTGTTGGCCAGTAGAAAAAAATTAAAGGTACTTGTGAAGAAGTGAGTGCCTTTAGATTATCTATGATTTTACCCCATAAAAGTAATGCCTATGGTATGAAAAATAAGTGTGCCATATTGCTTTCGGTAATATGGATGAAGCAACGTTTGAATAACATGGACATAGAATCCGGCAGTCTGCATGCCTGGCATTTGCCTGAAGGTGTGGTGTGCTCCATGTGATTGAAAAGACAAAAACAACAGATATGCTATATTTGTCTACAAATCTGTTTTGTTTGTTTGTGAGATGATGATGACACATAACACATTTGACAGGATTATTCAGTAATGGCTGGTATAGTGTGTGATGCATTGTAGCTTATGGGCGGTCAATGTTTTACATGGAGTCATAAAATAAATTTATGTTGTAGCATAGGAAGAAGGCAGCCTTATCTACAGCTCCATAAGTAGTGGGAAATACATGTGTTATATCAGGCACAAACCTGACTGATTTTAATTGTCACGATAGGTGATGATACATGACTTGCCGTTGTGCCACTGGACCGCCCAAGTTTAGGTCGGAGATGTCAGTTTATACAGATTATGACATATGTAAACCATATTTTGTGGCATTGTTGTTGTATTTTTCCTGAGAGATTCAGGTTAATGTCATTCCTTATGAGTGAAATTGTTCACTTCAGGGCAGTTTCAACCCTGGGTCTCAAGTTGCAAAATGCGTTAGCATAATCTAGTTAATACCAGGCTTCTAAATAATCCTTCACTGTGGTGTCACTTTGTTTTGAAGACTTGAAGTTTGTTGTAAAAAAAGAAAAGGCTTGGAAAATTTTAACTGGCATTTGTATCCAGAGACAAGACATTTTCCTTTGTACTTTGAGTGTTTACTAACATTTTCTGGTCACTTTGAAATGGCCTGTGATATATTTGTCTTTATGGATTTATACATTTCACTTTGTTTTTTTTTTCATTACCCTCAGGCACATCATGTAAAATGTCTGACCTCACAGGTTTTTGGTACAACTATTCTACAGGCAAATTTTAATTCAGTAGTGAAGCTATGAACTCTAGGATAAGTAGGTTTAGAGAACTATGTGCACCAAACATTGAAAGTGCTAAAAGATCAGATTTTGCTTAAATTCTCAGTACAGATATAGTGGTGGTGGTGGTTGGGGGAGGGGAGGTAAGGTTGGGAAGAATACCCTGACTTGCTGTCATGATGCATGCAATTCTATTCTGTTATATGTACAAGTGTATCTGCTTTTTAATCTACCTTCTTCCCAGGTGAAACATGCACAGAAGTCATGTATAAAACTTTAAATTGTATTGCTTATGCACACATAACTGTATCTGATTCGCACGGGCAAGTACATGTGCACACATGCCTACATATGCATGCTCTAGATTCTCTCTCTCCCTGTCACATACACTCACACACATGCATGCTCAAGCTCCACACATACTAATGGTCAGATTAAAGAGACTTTCATTGTTAAGATGGTAAGAAGCGTACAACTACGTTTAATCATATTTTCTTTCAGTCCCCAGCCTGTGCCACACTTTCTAGTTGATCTTAGTGTGTTTACTCTGCAGAGCTGCATCCTAGCACTGCTTTGCATGTAGTGTGCCTTGTTACTTTGTCACATACATGTATTTCACTACATTAATATGTTAATACAGCTTGAAACTATCAACCTTGCTCACAGTTCACTTACGTTATGTGGCAGCACACATCTCAGACTTGTCAAGCAGTTTTGTGTCCTTGAATAGGACTTGTTGCAAAAAAAAAAAAAAGGATTTAAGACTAGGATTGAAAGCAACGTCAAAACCACGGACTACTATTGCAGAACTGAGAAATGACTTATGACTATGAGTCTTGCACTAAATTTGAATTCAGAATTTTTTAAGCTGTCCAAGGTTTTGCAGCACTATTTTTCATCATGATTGAAACCAGAAACAATGTGGCTTTAAGAGCACCAGAAGTCAAATGCAAGTCACAGCCTGTAGACCAAACAAGCTTGGAATAGCAGTTTGGTGATGTGCAAAGTAAAACAAAAATACTTTTAAAAAAAGATGAAGCAGATTATCGCAAATTGCATTGAGTATTGGAACTACAGTTTACATTGTAGGATTACAAAATGTTGAAAAATCGAAACTATACAGAATGCATAGAACTTGACAAGTCTGATATCTAGGTTTGCTTTTGAGAACCTTTTCCAGCACTATTTCCCCTTTATAATATAAGCATGATGGCTTCCATTTCTGACAGGTGAATAGTTGTTCTGAGTACATTTAAGCATTAAATACAGATAAAAGCAGTTAAAAAAAATTCATTAAAAATTACTGTGCTCTCAGCTGCCCTGGAAAAAAATTTGAAGCAAATTTTTCAAAAGCAGTTTCTTAGAGTTTCCTGAAGAATTTTCAAACAGGTAAATTTTGCTGATCACAAGAAGTGAAAAAATTTGTAAATTGATAGTATTTTGGTGTTACTGCTCTTCATTTTTATGTCAGTTCTTGCAGGACTACCAAAAATGCCAAACAACAACAACAAATCCTGCTTTGTAAAGGGTTTTGGTTGGATTTGCTGCTTTAACATAAAGTTATAAGTTAATCTCCTTCACTGCAACTAGATTAACCTAGTCATGGACTGGTCTTTGCAGGATTAGAATATGGGCTTTGTTGCTTTGTAAGGCATAGCAAGATTACAAAGGCGTAGCTAGATTGCAAAGGCGTAGCAAGATTGTAAAACCCTTAACATTATTCCCATCAAAATTGCCCTGTTTATTGGACAAACACTTTGTTCGCTATTTGACCTGTGGGTATTTAGAGGTGCACACACACTGCTCATTGTAGTTGAGAACTTAAATCTGCAATAGTTGGAGTGGCTGAAGTTGTTAAGCATGCTGAATGTGGAATTTCTGGTAATTGGTATGAAGCAGGTAGCAACAGACTTAAACTTTAAAGTTGACAAGTATGTTGCCCTTGTGCATGCAGGCACCAGCCAGTCTTCTTGAAGCATTGGACCAGCACCTGGCATCGCTAGAGGGCAAGAAGGGTACTGGTGCTGTCCCAACTTCTGCTGCCAAGTGAGTTCTGATAACTTGCATCAGTTGCTTTATATATAGGGGTGGGGATGTGTATTTGCCTGCACATGGATGTGCATGCACAATCACACGTATGTGAGAGGAATGGAAAAATGACACTGACATAAGACTTTATAGTCATTTTCTCAATGTCAAGAAAATTTGTACTGTGACGACTACACATAAAACACATTCATTTAAGGGTAAATTTGGCAGGCGTCAACGAAAATGACACTAAATGCCAGTCAAGTAGATACATCAGTAGGATAGTAGTTCAGAAACTTTCTATGAAAGTCTGGGTATTTTTCTTTTTTCTTTTTTTTTGTTTGTTCCCCCAACCCTGTCTGTGTTTCTGGATTTTTTGTTGAAAGGAAGGTAATAGTTTGGGTTTCAGAGTGTTGTTAAATCTAGTTGTAGTAAATACGATTTGATTGGTTCCTTTATCTAGTAGTGTAATAGGAATATGGTGGGGCTGGGATAGAGAATGGAAATAGGTGTCAAGGGAAACAGCTGGAGCATCATTCCTTTAGAAGGCCTGTTATACTGTACACATATGGTACATGGGTCTGTGTTCAGGATCACTAAAAAAAACACACATAGTGGAAAGTTTTGTTTTCTTTGTGGACTAGGAAAAATTTCACACACCCACGCATGCACACACAGAAGCGCCTTCACTTTTTGTGTATTCAAGATTCTGTTCAAAGACATAAAAGCAATTTTGCAGGGCCCTTTTCTAAGTGGATATCAGGCTGCATGCTGGCACTCCTCAAACTGTCTCTTGCCACAGTGCTTTGCAGACCATTCTGGCATGCTTCGATCTCTGTCAATAGAGCTTGTGTTTTTCTCTCTCTCATGTGCTTATGCAATGTTCCTACTACATTATTAGGTTTTTGTTTTGGGAGGGGGATTGAGGCATGTACATTTGATGCCCAAAATTTTTATTGGTCATACATCCACCATCTGTGGCTCCTGTTACTGAAAATTAATGGAAGTGTTTCTGTCCCTACAGGCCTGCAGGTTTTTCATCTGCACTTAGTACAATGTCAACCAACAGCACTGCTCTAGACATCAGTGAGACTGAGAAGAAGAAAATTCTTGAGGAGGAGAGCCAGCGACTGCAGCAGCTGAAAGTGAGTGGTAACCCTGTTTTTCCATTTTAAAGGAGATTCTCTGCAGCGTAAGCATCATTTACAGAAATGTTTTTGTCATTATTGCTTTATTCTTTTTGTTCTGAAAAAGTATTGGATGTCAAGAAGTAAATTGGTATAGATATTTTGCCCATCCCCAACCAAGATTGGATGGAAATGAAAGAATGTGTGTAGAACCGTCAGCATGACAGCATTTGTGAATAATATTTGCTGATTGTCCTTCAAAACGCACACCTGTCAGAGTTTTGTTTTGACATGGATTTCCCCTCCCTTTCTCCTTCCCACCTTCAATACAGTTCACCTTGTTGGTCTAGTTTTACAATTTACATATTATCAGGATCACCTATTACCAGTCTGTCACGTGCTGTTTCTACTTTTGTAGATGTTTTTATTTTGTTTTAATGTGTTTGTGTGTAATCTCTATCTCTCGATTAAAAGAAACCCTTTCTCTTTGCAAGAGCAATATACCATTGTCCTTAAGAGTGCACTGCACCAGTTTTCCTCATAAATTGTCCTGTCATCCTTTTTGGCTCAGGTCTGTGGTTTTAATTTATTTAAGCATAGGACTTAGTGCTTATAATTTATGCAGTTTGCCCTTAAAGCATACACAACGCACTATTTTCTGAATTGTGTAAACATTTAATATTCATGTCACAACTGGGAGATTTCATTTTGCTCTTGACGGGTCGTCTGCTCTGCTCGCTCTCACGACCACCGTCAAGAGTGTGACATTTGCGTAGGTGGAACTATCACTGTATTACTAACATTAATTAATATGATTTCTTAATCATATGGCTGAGCCCCCACCACCTACAGTCTCCCATAAAGAACAACAAAAGACTGTAATACAGTGAACACAAAAAAGAAGAATGTATTGTTGATAGAAACAGCGAGTATTTACAATCAAGACAATATATGGTACAACTCGTTTGAACTCTAGGGCTCCCGCAATTTCCTTCTGTTCGAGCTAGGTCTACAATAACATCTACTACCACCCTACATCACCCGCCTTGCCATTAAACACAATGACAAACCACGTACCTCAATCTCGCCTTTGCTTACGAGAAAAGAATGACCACGTGATGCACAACACTCACAGAATACAACACTCGTTCCCGAATGCTTCTTACATTCCACACAACAGTCTGTATGTTGGAGCGCTCCTTCCTTGGATATGTTCACCAGTAGATACCTTGAAGACCTCTTGAACACCTCCACGTAACAGCAGACTTTGATGCTGACGATCACACACGCCACAGAGGCTATGACGTTTTCCAAAGGCTGACACACAGCCCCTTGAGCTCACCCCCAGAGCTCAGTTACAGGCAGCCTCCTTGTAAGGCTGGACCTTCGCCCCCTGCTTCAGACAGTTGTCTTGTCCGCGGTCTCCGGTCTCCCTCCTT
This sequence comes from Lanistes nyassanus, assembly GCA_004794575.1. Taxonomy (NCBI): domain Eukaryota; kingdom Metazoa; phylum Mollusca; class Gastropoda; order Architaenioglossa; family Ampullariidae; genus Lanistes; species Lanistes nyassanus. The sequence goes on along the minus strand of SMGT01015423.1, from coordinate 51,445 downwards.
TGCGTTCTGGAGTCCTCTCCCGCCTGGTCAGCGTAGAGGCTTCCCACAGCAGAGGAGCACGTGCTAGAGTCCCACACCAGTCTGGAAGGATCACACACCCTCGCAGAGTCCCTTGCGCTATGCAACTGGTCTACTCAAGACACGTGCCATTGCTACTAGACTTCCACACGTCTAGTACAACGAGACACCTCAATTCTGCGGCTGAATCCTTCAGCCTTCAGCAGAGTTGTACCACAAGACACGTACGTCTCCCCACAGCAGCTCTTCTTCACAGGAGTTCAGGCTAACAAAGCCCTCACTGTAGATTTTGCTGAAGATGTCCTTTCACAGGATACTTGGGCAGAAGACGTTCTCTCACAGGATGTTCGGGCAGAAGACGTTCTCTCACAGGATGTTCGGGCAGAAGACGTTCTCTCACAGGATGTTCGGGCAGAAGATGTTCTCTCACAGGAGATTTGGGCAGAAGATAATATGACGGTCTAAACCAGTCCTTTTATTCTCAGCTTTTGTCCATAGACTCTTTCATTCACACGCACGTGGTCAAGAAGATAACTACATATTTCAACCAATCAGGCCAGAGACTGCAGAAGCCACGCCCCGTGTCGACTACTAGAACACACCACTAAGTGGACACCTAGAGTAGACATAGCTACCCCCTCCCTTTCCTGGTTGTTCACACTGCTTGGCTACATCAAAGCCCCTGGTGCTCGATACTACGCATCAGCAGCTTCTTCCAGATATATAATCCTCCCCTGAACAAGTAACCCGCACCTGGCCTGGCTATGGTCCCTTCCCAGCTGTGCCTCAGGGCGAGTAAAACCTTGCCCCTTGCTTCTAGGGCCTGCACCCCTGATCAGAAGTGTGAACAGGAACCTAACCTGGGCTGGTGATGACGTGAGCGGCTAGATGGCGGCTTGAACAAGGGATAACTAGACCTTAATTAGGGCCTGAAAGTCGAGGATGGGTCACACCTAGAATATATGGTGTAATCTCCTTGACCCACCAGACCCCAAAACGTGACAATTCAGCAAAACGACTTGAATAAACTGGAACATTGAGATTATAGTGTTGGAGGGATAATATGGAACTTTCCCATCACAGCACTTCTGCAACATTTGTTAGTCATATATATAGTGCAGTGGTACCTCCCATTTATGACCTTGACTTTTGTCACCAGAAGCAGGTCTTGGAGAAGGGGTGTAGGAAAGTACATATATATTCATGATGAGGCCAAACACAAACACTTCAATCTAATTCTTTCAAACAAATTTAAAAGATAAATTGTTTCATGAACTGTGTAATCTCTGTTTTATTTCAGCTAATTCTAAAACTATTAAAGTTGCAGCAAAGTATTCACGTGGGATTTCTTTAAAAATATATCAAAAAGAACTTAACATATGCTCTTAATTTTTTATGCATACTTGGATTTATCGCTTTGGTTGTCTGTGATATTGTGATTTGACCGAGTCTGTAAGAAGAGCAACTCTTTCTTCTCCGTTAGAGGCCTACTGGTAAACTTCTGTAAAAACTGTGGCGTTTCAACTTTTGGTATGTTTGCTTGGGTCAACTCCAAAACATCAGTAATTTTTCATTTTCTGCACATAGATGCAGATTGTGCTGTTGTGTTAGGACAGAAAGTGGCATTGTAGACTATGTGCCTGAATTGACTGAGCGAACTTGGTAGAACTTTGGTTGCACTTTCAGCAGTGCTTCTGGAATTTTTTTAAACCAAGGGTCAAAATGACCCTCTAGCCTGTAATCATTTTGTAAAAAGCAGGGGTCAACCCAAGCAGCTTCTAGTGTTAATTTGCCAAATGTTACAAAATCTGTGTCACTGTGGCACACAGCTTTAAAATCTCTGCATCATTCTCGAATTTTTGTAGTTAAATTACCCCTGCTTTTTCTTTATCAGCTTTGTTCAGTTTTTATAAATATAGCTACAGCTATTTTCCTTAATAATTTTACTTGTTTATTTCATAATAGGTTGGAAGAGAGTGATAAGTCTACAGTGAAATCAGATGGGGAGGGCAGGGGTTGAGAAATTAGGGTGTTCAGAATAGGAAGTCATAAATGAAGGGGTCATTGATGAGAGGTACCACTGTATCTGCATTATGATATTTGGTCAGACTGTCTGACAAGTCTCCTCTCTTCATGTTCTTATCCTGTGCTGTGCAGTGCAAGCCCATGCTGCATGTGCCAAGTGCTGTAACTTCTGGTTACTTGCCCTTGCATGTTCTAAGATGTTTGTGTTCTGTCCATGGCCACCTGGCTTTGTTTGGCAGGGAACAAAACTTTCCCATTACCTGGCAGATTGTGCAGCTACCATTGTTCTGTGGAAATAATCCATATGCATACACGTGTGCATAGCCTGCATATACACATATACACTGGATACTCATCCAGAGATAACTGGAAATTGCAAGTGCAGATTGTCCTTATAAAGTTTTTTTTAAAAATTAGTATGTATATGCATGGGCTCTGTCATCTCCATATGGATGTGTCTATGTAAAACTGTATTAATTTTACTAAATTACTTGAAATTTGTTAATTACAGTAGAGTTAGCCTAGCTTGGTGCACATACACATACATTACAAATGCAACACAGTGTTTGAGAAATCAAGGAATCCAGCTTGTGAAAAGGGTATTTGTCAATGTTCATTCCTAAATACACTTGTGTCCCTTACAGTTTATGACCTCTTGGGTTTTGGCTTAAGTTCTAAAGCATAGCTAGAATGTCATCATAGACTGAAATGTTTGGCATCCAACCAAAAAGTGTTTTTTGAAGCAGTGTGGTGTGGTAGCTGTTAAGCTGTGGGGGCGGGGGCACAACCAAAGACTTACTGAAAGGTGCCTCATGAATATATTTCTGTGATAGAAAGAACAGTAGATCTGATGCCTCCATGCAGAAAGCACAAGCCATTTTTGTAAAAAGACAAGAGTCTGTAGCATCTGTTGGATCTATTTGCAGCATTAAAATCATCACTGTATACCATATGCCTTGTCATTTTGCAGTGTTGCTTAAGAGATGTTTATCTGTGTCTCAGTAGTGCTTGTCATTAGCCATTCAAAGAATTTATGTTGTATCTGCTTTACCACTTTTGACTAAAAATTCTGTTAAAGGTGAGAAGGGTAAAACCAGAAAAGGGGATATATATACAGTGTTAAGCAGATCATAAAAGTTGCAATACTTTTTTTTATCAGAGAAATGTACAAGTGGCTGCCACAGTGTAAGCATAAGCTCTGTAAAAGAATTGTGCAGAGTAAAAGAGTAAAAATTCAGCAACTCCCGACTGCAGGGTTCCTGCACTTCTTGACACCTTAAAGAACCAAAAATAAAGCATGGGTGGCTTTTCTTTGCTTGCACTGAAGTACTCTGTTGAGCATGGCAAACACCTACATCACAAGCATAAACAGTGAACAGTGTGGGAAAGGGTGGCTGTATGAAGTAAGACATGTAGATGACATAGATAACATGCCTGTTGTGCCCCCATGTATATGGCTGCTAGGGACTGGATGTGGAACCTGCCTCCATGGAGGCCGACCTGCTTGAGACTGCCGAGCTTGATGAAACTAACTTTGTGAGTAACCATGGTAACTGTGCACACCTGCACTGTTTCCCTTCATCCTTAGACTTCCCCCTCCCCTCCATTAAGAAGAGTTCTCTTTCTTCCCTTCCTCCTGCACCCCATATATAGCAAAGAGCCTCCTGAATTTTGTAGTGAGTAGACAGCCAGTAGTTTCAACAAGATGACTAGAGGCTGGAGTTCTTAATAAATTTTGTTTATACTTTTGCTTGTTTTATCCGCCCTGCTGGTGCACAGATGCATAATTGTGTATAATTGCCATCCATTTTCATGGTCAGTTTCACACTTTTTATTTTGATTCCCATATTTTGGTCTAGCTTTGCAAGTGGTTTCCTGGCGACCGTCAAGCATGAGTCATATTAAGAGATTCAGTTGTCCTTATTTCCTTTTAATAATCAAGTGGGTTTCTTTTGGCTTGGTTCTCTTTTACAGCAGCATAGTTGGCATATACATGCCGCCTAACCTTTTAGTGAGATTGTGAGCTGCATTTAGGGCACCTGTAGGTGTTGTGACATTCCACTGTCATGTTTAGCCTGGTGCATGTTCATTTTGGAAGTCTGCATGTGTTTCTCTATAGACAGGTTATTGATTCTTTTTTCTGCAAAAATTTGAAGAGAGCTTGAATACTATGCTTTGATTATATCACATGAATGAACATGAACAACCCATCCCCATCCCCACCCCAGTTCGAATGAATGTGATAAGATTGATATCACTGAGTGAGAAGAAAACTGCATGATTGTGCATGATTCTTAAATTGTTTGTTGTAGTGAAAGTACAATATAACTGTTTATATTAGATGCAGCAGTTTATATTCTGTACAGCAAATACTGTGCCAGTATAAAGTCATTCTGTTTCACTGAACAAATGTGTACAAACGCGCATATATCCTTATGACTATTCCCGATATAACTGTAACAACTGTGTACAGTGTACATGCACACACGTTATAAAATGATATAACATCGATTGCATGCATCCTTTTGTTATAAAATCTGGAGAACTTTCCTGCAGTAGAAGATCTAGACAACTAGAGAAAGGATGATGTGGGCTGTTTCCCCACCGGCCTAGCTTTTTATTGTCAGCATGGTTTGTCCGTTATCTCTTTGAGTACCTGAAAGTAGATGTGAGTAGTCAGATTATGGATTCCTCGTGGATAGTTACTAATAATAAATGATTCAGAATGCAGTTACATGTAATGTTGGGGAAAATAGCATGTGTTGCAAGCAGGTAACTTGTTGCTGGACCAGACTTTATTATGTGTATTACTGTATATGTATCATTAATTACATAAAATGTTCACTATCTGCAAACTGACCAAACTAAGCATTTAGAGTTACAAAACAGTGAAGTATATTTGCCAGTTCAGACCTCTTTGCCTTTCTTGGAGTGCCATACAGAAGTTTTCCTAAGATAGGTGACCCATCTGCTGACTGTAATGAGTAAACCACCAGTACCAATAAAGTGACTTCGGGGATGTGCTCTCAGTAGCTGGCATGATAAATTCAGAACTGATGGAGAAAGAATATGAAAAGATACATGGGACAGGGTGGACTGTGCTGGAAAAGAACACAAGGCATGGCAGGATCTTAGGAGGACAACTGTGCATCCTGCTTTGGGTGGGCATAAGTAAAAGTGAAGGGTGACCTCTTCCATCATGTGTTAAAATAGTGAAAATTGGCACAGAGGTCCTGAAGAGTTTATTCACATAGTACATATTGTAGTCTTCACACACCCGAACCATCTTTCTTTGCTAAGGTGTAACCACATTCCAGTAAAATGCTTGCTGACACTGAATTTTGCTTACTTAAACCTGTTTCATTCTAAAAAGTGGAGTCTTACATTTAAAATTATAGCCAGACTTAACTCCAGCGGAAAGTAACTGGGGAGAAAGAGCACATGCAAAGGTTCAGCTTTACCTCTGTGGGGTGGGGTGCAAGATGGTGGTTTTCTACTGTAACTTTGTGTCCATTCTCTGCTATTAACACCTTTCTGCAAGGCTGCACCTGAGGGAGAGCGGGAGATAAATAGCTTTTGCTTTTGGTAATCAAATACATTTTGAATTTTATTTTCTTTTTGTTGCAATAAAGATTTTAGCGATGTTTTATTTGATTACCATCTTAACACTTTTTTCAGGAACAGAGGTTAAAAGAGCTTTCCACATCGAGCCCAGCCAGCACATCCCAGCCATCCAGTGCTTTCCACAGTGTGAACAATCCTTTTGCTATGCCTGCAGCCTCTCCAGCCCCTGCAGCAGCCACAGCATCCCCAGTAAAGCCCAGTGATGACCTCCTGGGACTAGGCACCAATCCTTTTACACAAAACATTCAGTCTGTCATGGCAACAGCGTATGCTTCTGCTCCTGTCACCAGCAATCCCTTTGGAGCCTCACCATTTGAGCAGACCAATGGGTTTGCTGCTAGTAAGTTCTGCTGTGTTCATTAGCAGTGTATTTCAAAAAGTACATTAGGTGTGCAGATGTCTTATACCTGGAGAAGGAACACAACTTATTCTCTCAAGCAGAGTTGTAAATTAAGGAGAATATTAAGGTTCTGTACAAATGAGAGAATTATTAGTAATAACTGGTTGAAAGATAATGTCATGATGACATTGGTAAGGATGGCATTTCTTCCCCTTTCTGATGTCAGCAGGCTCAGGAAATTTTACATCTGATGCTGACTTTGCTCGTGCATTCAGCTCATCAGTATCTTCAACAGGTAAGATGGGGCCCTGCCTCCAGGTTACTGCCATGTCAAAGGTCACATTTTGGTGGCTGCCTGCTCACTGCTTATAAATAACACAATTTTTATTTTTTAACCAGCTTCCTAATTTGAGAATATGGAATAGCTGGGTAGGTGATATTAAAGCAACTAGATGAATAATTTTGGGAAGTGGTGGTAATTAGAGGAGCTCAAGAGTTTTGTGTGGATTCCATCCACAGTGTACAGTTTTTCTAACTTGCCAGCACCTGTGCTTTATAAACATATATTTTTGGCCATCAACACACTGTATGAATTTTTTGATGGTGTTGTGAAGCTTGAAGATAAATACATTGTGGCACTGTGAGACTCAGATAGTTCCAGCCTTTGAGGATAATGAAGTTATGGTTGCTGTGAAGGGGAAGTGTGTATGTTGGGGGGGGGGGCAGGGGAGGAAGACAGTGAGTGTACATATGCACAGGCTGAGTGGAAGAGGTAAATATTGTTGTGTTCTTCCATGTTTGCATGTTGTCTGCATGCTGTATTTCTTTGCAGCTGGGTTGAATTTTGGCACAGCCACTGTTTCCTCCATTAGCAGCGCACCCCCAGGTATTCAACCATCTGTCAGTTTGACGATTTCTTGACCTAGTATTATCTGTAACACAGTGTGATCTAGCACTTCTGACCATTCATGCACATCTGACTTTTCTGTTAAGAATTCGCCTTATTGCCTATGTGCCATTAAGGCAAGATCTTTTCTCACTCACAATATTTACAAACTTTGCCACCGAAAATATATGAATTTCCTGCGATTTTGCACATTAAGGCATTATGTAACCTTGTTGCTATCAGTACCTTTGCAAGGTGTGTTTCAGCTTACCCATAATGCATTCCTTAGCTTTTATATAGTGTGTTAGCATCAGACACATCTGCTGTAACTTCCCTGTGATGTGCTTTCTTGCAAGACTTGTGGAACTTCTTGATGTGTTGTTTGAGTCCAAACAATGTATTTTTGAGTGTTAGCCCCTTCATCATCCCGGTTGTGTGTTTTTATCCTCCCACTGTAAAGTCTTGAGGATGCCACCCTTTTCCTTTATGTTTCCCACAGTGCATTCATCTTTCTCACAAGGTATTTCTTTGATGTCTGCTTGCCTTGTCATTAGGAAGCCTGCAGTGCATTGTCTCCGAATCATCCCTCCATGTTATTGCAACATATTCTTTCACTTTCCCATGCTTTGCTTCTAGAAACAGTTCTTTTAATGTTATCACATCATGTCCTTTAATTTCTCCCATGTCTTTATGCCTTTTATGGTGCCAAAGCTTTCTTCAGATCCCCCAACAGTGCAAGCCATCCTTCATGTTCTCACTGTTTGCTAGTTATTTTGTAAGGTACAGTAAGCACAGCTGGGAAGCACACAGTTTAGTGAGACAATCTGTTGTCTTAGAGGGAAGATTCTGTGCTGTCTTTGTAAACACAAAGTCTTCTTACCTAGCACAGAATAATTTTATTGGCCTGAAAAGACGAACTTTTTTGTTTGCCTGATATTTCATCTCTAAGCAAATTCTGAATGTAAGGCTTGCACCAACTATACAAAAAATGTAGGAGTATGATCTTGATACAGTTTCATCTTAGCTGGGTCTAGTGTCGGTGTAATTTCATTTTATCACCCGGTCCCGGAACATTCCTGAAATGAAGGACAGCTGAGAGCAGTTATCAGTGTTTGGTATGGCATCACATGCTGAATGGAGCCAGAGATTTCTGAAAAATATTATAATTGTATGCATTGATAATGATTTCTTGGCATGTTGAGAATTATCTCAACTTATTCTGGCATGATAGCTCTGGTTTTGCTCGTTTCTGTGATTGCTTATTCACAAGGCATTTTTTAAAAAAAAGTGATCGCTGCTTACAGAGGTATGCTTGTTTTATAATTAGACCGCTACCTTCTGCCCTTCAGCCAGGTTTCAACCTGCAATTTCTTGATGCCCATTTAGCATAGATTTCCATGTCCAAGTGTAACATGTAGGTATAGATTTATACACAGTCCTCCATTGACTCTTAGCATGTCTTTGCAGAAAGCTTTCTCGACAGCCATAAATCTAAACTGAGCACAAGGCGATCCAACATAAGATAATACTTTAACCCACATGCAAGCATAGGACTTTTTCTTGGTGTCACAGAACACAGGCAATCCAGCAGTCAAATTCTAAAATAGAATAGAGCAATGGGACACTTACCCAAACACAAGCACCCACAGACTCACCAGGCAAAAACTACAAAGACACAACAACTGGCAAGACTAGCAAAGTACAACATTTAGCACAGGACTAACAGTAGCAAAAGGTCTTCACCTACGGGATTCTAACAAATTTCCAGTACACGTACACTGCAAATCAAACAGACAAATTAACCACACCTCATTGTCAATCAAAAGAGCATGCCTAGCTCCCCGTAATCCTTGTAACACAGGTTGTGATGTCGCACACCTGTCGGACCCCTTGGTCTCAGACCGGCCATAACTCCTGGAGCAGTTCATTTCAAGGTACATGTACATAGAAGGTGCAAATCATTAATGTCATCACCTATAGATGTTATTGTGTGGCAGCTTCCTGCCATAACTCCTGGGGCAGTTCATTTC
>SMGT01015423.1:18648-42196 GCA_004794575.1 Lanistes nyassanus | reverse complement strand
ACTCCTGGAGCAGTTCATTTCAAGGTACATGTACATAGAAGGTGCAAATCATTAATGTCATCACCTGTAGATGTTATTGTGTGGCAGCTTCCTGCCATAACTCCTGGAGCAGTTCATTTCTAGCTACATGTACATAGAAGGTGCAAATCATTAATGTCATCACCTGTAGATGTTATTGTGTGGCAGCTTCCTGCCATAACTCCTGGGGCAGTTCATTTCTAGCTACATGTACATAGAAGGTGCAAATCATTAATGTCATCACCTGTAGATGTTATTGTGTGGCAGCTTCCTGCCATAACTCCTGGGGCAGTTCATTTCTAGCTACATGTACATAGAAGGTGCAAGTCATTAATGTCATCACCTGTAGATGCTATTGTGTGGCAGCATAGTGCCTGGTACCTACCTTCATTGAGGACCTCTAGCCACTGACTGTGTGGCTTAGGCTTCCATCCCATAGTGACTGTGCCTTGCCTTCATCTTTCTTCTTGTAGTTTCTTTCTATACGTTTGGCTTTCCCTGGCAGGAATAGCTTCCCTGAAGTTAGTTCCCACATTAACCAGTAGTATTCATAGAGAATATGTAGACACCTTGCTTGGTGCTGACAGAACATGCACTACTTTCACATGAGCTTGTGGTGGTGGCTGTCAGGAAAGGTTGTATCTATCATAGAAGTGCTTATGTACGTGAGTTTAACTACACGATACTGGAAAATAGTTACTAACATTTCTAATGCTTTTGGGCCTGGTTTTGTACTAACCATAAAATGGTCTTTCATTATTTTACTTGATGTTTACCTAACTTTGTAACTTTGCTTAGAATGTTCAGTAGCTGGAATAATTAAAAGAGTCATTTACAAGGCTTTTAAGAATTACAGAACACTCAACATAAAAAGCCAGGTTAATTTACTTCCTGGAGGAATTAGATCTTGGCTTTAAAAGTAAGCACTTTTATTTTTAGTAACCTTGCAAAAGCGGCCAGTTATCTTTGTGTCAGTTTTTTTAATGTTTTGTAATGCCTACAGTTATGTGAACATGTTGGGTGCAGGCAGCAACACACTGATACAAAAAAAAACTATAAGGGTAAAAGACCAAAATGAGGTTTGCTTTGCATACCAGTTGAGATTTCAGTACCTTTGCAGTGATGACTATATCAGCTTATTATGTTGCTTACGCACATGCAGTGGTGTTTGCCAGAACAGGCTATAATTACGTGTCTGAGTGTCAGGTCTTTGATAAGCTGGATGCTTTGGTGTGGTTTTGATTGTGATTGAAATTAGGGTGTTATTTTACTACTTATATAGAAGAGGATATTTTAGTTAAAAGTTGCATTATTTGACAGGGCTTCTTGCCAGGATTTGTGTGTGTGAGAGAGAATATAAGTGTACATTATCAAAATATATTGACACTGAATATATTGCAGGTTAAACTTAATTCTGCAGTATTTGCATCACAGAAAATCTTAAGGTTGTCACTGCTTCATTGTCAGACATCCAGATTAGCATTCATCCATGCCATTTGCTGTTCCCCTTTCAGCAGGCATTGTCTTTGTTGTGCCTTGCCAGTAATGATGCTGACCAGGTTTTGTCATCTGTCCTGCTTTGTTTCTCATTGTCTCTGCACTCCTCTTTGTCTGTCTTGCTGCTTTGGCCTCTGTGCCACTGGTGATGGACTGAACACTCCTCAGCACTTGACCTTGGCTCTCCACTCGACCCGTTGGATCCAAACCTTCCTCCCACTGGCAGGGCTGGCCAGAGTGAACTGCCAGGTCCTACCCCAGGCCTGAACCAGGATCTTTTGTTTGGGATCAGGGGTCAGGGATCCCCAGCACCCTCAGGGCCCGGTCCATCCCCAACGCACACTGTGCCCATCCCTGTCGCTCCTGTGGCATCCTTGGGTGGGGCGTTCTCTTCTGGCCAGGCGGCTGGGTCCCTGTCGTCAAGCCCTGTTTCGAGACCTTTCCCTACAAGCCCTGTGGGTGGGCCCCTTTCTTCAAGCCCTCTGAGTGCAGCTCTGTCATCCAGCCCCCAGGCTGGAGGCTTTGACATGGGAATGGGGTATGGGATTGGTTTTGCTAGCCAGCAGACTTATGGGGTGAGTCCTGGGGCATTCGGACTCGGCGCCAGCCCTCCTGGAGCAGGTACATGTAGTATGGGTTGGGGACTGTGGTGTGGACAGAGTCTGTAGAGTAACCACAGCCAGCACACCTGTACTAATAAAATTCCAGCATCCAGAAGATTTATTTTTAAGCCATAGAAGTGCTTTTGTGATTTTTTTGGTATTGACAAAAGAATTGACAGAGCCACATAACTTGATGAAGACAAGTGATTAAAACATCACTGCTCGTGATCTTATAAATACTCGTATTTAATGTTCAGCTTAGTATGCCCCACTGTAATGTACCCCTTTTCTGAAAGAAAAGACACATTTCTGTCAACCATTTGTTTACTATGAATGGTGCACCACACCACAGCTTATTTCTTAGCAGCCATCTGTTTCCTTTCATCACATGTCCTCATTGTCACATCAACACTTTTGTATCACAGATATCAGTTACCTAGAAATATGACAACCTGCATAAAGGTATACAATTCTCTGTTTATGTTGGGTCATTTCAAGTGGATTTGGGTTTAGAATGGCAGAAGGTCTGGCTGTGGTAACTCCACAAGATGTGGCACCTGTTTATCCCTCATAGAAAGAGTGGCCCTAGGTGTGCTGCTTGTTGGTGTGTGAATGTCTGGCATGTTTTTTATCCAAGTGTTGAACCTCACTCTGCAAGTGTTGAGCCTTACATTCACAGCCTTTGACCTCATTGTGCCCCCATCCCCTCCTCCTCATCCACAGTGGTTTACTTAGGCTCCCACCATCCCTTTTCCTTCATGTACCTTCTTTCCTCCCCTTGCTTTACAGAGTAGATCTGAAGAGTTGTAGACTTGTGTACTTAGAACAGGAAATAACTTTTACCATAGAGACAAGTAAAAGTCATTCATTAGTTTTTTGCTTAAAAATTATAAATATATACACATTCTCTTTAACATAGTATTTCTTAGGTTAACAGCTATGGTACATTAAAATATTGTTAGATCAAGTTTACTGCAATATTGTTTAATGCATATTTGGAGTTCTTAGGTTCACACGGTGGATTTTTTTCTGAATACTTTTATTGCTTAAAAAATGAAATCATAAAAGGATGTCTTTATTCATATTAAAATAGGCAGATAAAGATGATGGTGCTTAATTGTTTAAGGGGAAATGGATAAAGCCACTTTTAATGGAAAAGCACCTCATATGCTTGGGTCAAAACCTGTCTCCTTCATGCATTTTTTTTTTTACTTGGGGATGGGGGATAGGGGCAGGGTGGAACATCTTTTTTCTTAGCTTCTTTGTATTGTGATCTGTGTGAATTCATTTTAGAGAATTTGTACAGCGTAGCCATAGCAAGTATGCTTCACTAGTTCCCTGTCTTTGCCACTTTTAGTTTTATCTGGTTAATGGGCATGTTACTTGTAGCTGTAGAAAGTTTTACTGGAGTAGTATCCCCACCACTCCATAAAGATTTTCTTGAGAATGCAGTAAAGAGAAGAGGTCACTAAAATACACAGCTTCAATCTTTATGAAGACTGAACTTATAGTTTAAGCAGAATGTGAAGTGTTGTGCACGTTTTTTTTTTGTTTTTTTTTGGGGGGGGGGGGTGGACTGCATGCTCTATTCACCTAATCACCTCTGCCATTTGTTAAGTGTCCATTCTTGTAGACAAGAAAAAATAGATGTCCATTCTTGTAGACAAGAAAAAATAGATGTCCATTCTTGTAGACAATAATAAATTGACTGATAAATTGAAGGCAGATGTTGTGAACTAGTGGTGATACAAACACCTAATCCTCACAGCACAGCTGTCTTTACTTTTCTGCAATTTGTAAAGGTCAGTCGCTGAGCAAAGTGGCCAAGAAAATGACTGAATCCAATAGAATAACCCATCTACTGAACTCGGAATGATAGCTTAATTTTCAGGCATCTATGTTTTCGTATTTTTTCATTTTATTATGTTCATTAAATTGTTGGAACAATGTTGTAGAACTTTTAAAAAAGGTTTTAAAATTATGCACTTGAATTTTGAAATTAAATGCATATTAATGTTTGAGAGCTTGGGAGGAGATGTAAGATATTTTAAATGGCTACATTTAAAGGAAAAACAAAGTCCTGAGGCAGTGCAATCTTTCTTTGATTATAAGACTGTTTCTTTAATGTTGAACTGCATTTATTGCTTTATGTATTTTAAAAAAAACACAAATACATGTCTGATAGATCTGTGGACAGTATGTCACCATCGTAGCCTAACCCCCGACGTAGTATGACTGGCTGAGCCCACAGGCTGAAATCTGCACCACCTTAGATCAACCAGAATCTATCCAGACTCATGTTCATGCTTCCAAATTATATTTATTTGAAAAGTAATCCAAGTAGCCGAACAAAAAAAGTCATGTATTTTAGAACCAGAATACAGTGAGGACGGCTTGTTCAGTTCATTGATGTTGTCCCGTACACCATTCCTGGTCCATGTATATCATTTTTTATGAGATTTTTTGCCTGCATCAGATATATGCACGTACAGGTCGGCTGCCTGTGACTAAAACTGGACTGCTAAAAATTATTTTATCACAAGAGCCATCAGCAGTGCAGAAAGCCATGGGAAGAGTTTAAAGAAACATACCAAACATTTGTAGGACCGCTTGTTTTTCCACTTTGTTTTTCCTTTAAGTTCAAAAGGTGTTCAGAAATTGGTCTCAGTACTGTTTTTTTTTAAAAAAAAGATTTTCTGGCTTTATTACTTATAAATGCAAAATGTCATCTGAAGAATAAACCGCAGAAAACTGAAAATGAGTGGGGTGATGGGGAGGAGAAACATGTTGACAGGACAGTTTATTGTGAATGGTTTCCAGGTAGATACAGTGTCAGAGTAGATAAATATTGATGACAAGACTGTGTTGCAGGTTTGTCAGACCTGCAGATTCCAGGTAGCCCAGGTTAGTAGTCATGTACCAGGTCTTTGTTATCTTTGCTGTTTGCCAGTGTGAAGTACATGCACAATCTGAAGTCTGTAATATAACATTATAGCCATCAGGTGTTGAGAGAGCAAAGGTAGCGTCTATGTTAATGTGAATTTCATCTAAACCCTGAAGTCTGTAACCATTAGGTGTAGAGAGGGAAAAAAGAAGCTGCTTGCATGTGCAAGTTCTATTTGGTTGTTTGGTATTTAGCCCAGCTTTTCTTTCTTTTTTTGGCACTAGCTTTCTTGTGGTCATCATTGGCTACCTTTATATTAAAATGCAAACATCTCAAGTTTTCAACCACCATGTTCTGGCAATACATTATCTCGAAGGCTTTGCCTCACTTTTTTGCTTATGCCCCAACATTCATCCTGCTGTTAGATTTGCTACCAGTAGCACATGCAGTTGAATTTCTGGAGACTTTTAGTCATTGTTACATTCTTAATGTGAAAGGCAGTTTAATAATGCCGTATAGGGATGAAAATGCAAGTTCTAGAAAGAAAATTTACTTAGTAATGCACACATGAACAAGTCATAGGTATAACACTAAAATGCAATAAGCAGCAGTACTGACAGCCTGGCCCAGGCCAGTTGAGGATAGATGTGTATGTGGGGCTTAAATAAGGGGGTAGCTATGCATTGGAGGTTCAGGTGACTTTGGGGTGGGATGGTTGCTTTGGGCTAAATTTCTGAATGGCTTTCTGGTAAGTATGAGCGGGGCCCACATCTAAGAATAATGGGTGTAAACTGATACAGACCTTAGAGGTCAAGAAACCAGTATGCTGTGGCCTTGGTTTCTTTATATCGGAGTAGTTTTTGTTCAGGTTGAAAGTTGCATTCCAGTTACGTGATAATATTCTCTAGCCACATCCCCTTCTCCTCCCATCTGTATTGGCTGAAAATTAAGGGAAGGTTGTGTTTAATTCTGCATGTGCTTTGCTTGAACGGTGAGTTCGTTAAGGCTGGGTTTGTTCAAGGATGTGTATTTGGCTGTGTGTGTTCACAGTGTGTGTGCCTCTTGTGCATGTCTTGGTGAAAAGTGTTTGAGAGACTTGATGGATTAGGTGGCTGGACCTGTGTCCGGCCAATGCTTCATGCTGTCTGCTTCTTCCTTTCGCAGCCACCTCCCGCCTGTCTAGGAGCCCCTCCCCCACCCTGCCAGATACAGGTACACGCACAGCAGCAGGCATGGGGCTCTTTCTGCTAGTCAGCTGCATGCAGATGCATCAGAAAAACACATTGCCACACCTCTGTACACATTAGACATGCTGGCAGTGTGTGGCCACTGTCCACCATAGATTGCGACACCAGACAGGCCTCACACATTCTGCTCTTAGGCATGCGTAGTGACTAGCACTGTTGCTAGGCAGACTACTATCATCTCATATTTAAAAAAACAAACAAAAAGGATACACCAGTTCAACAGACCTGTTACTCCTTGACGTCGTTTTTTCATTTCATCCTCACCACCCAGTAAAACAGTAATTAAGGGAAAAGGAGCAAACCCGATTTGATGATGATATAAAAATCAACTTTTCAATTTACGTATATTCAGATTGTGTATTTCAAAACTCGTTTAGCATTGGAGGCTTGCAGGTCTGTGTATATATGTGTAAATTTGTGGACAGCACCCATTAAGAACAGTTCGTTGTACCTGTACAGACTATTTCCTATATACTTTTCTATCTCTCTGCACTGTCTCTCTCTCTATCTCTCTCACACACACACTCTGAGTCTGTGCCTGAGGGCATGCAGGCAGACACTGTAGTGGTACAGTGAAAACCAAGCAGCTGACCATAGGCTGGCCTGCGTGGCGAAGCAGACTGATTGTGTGGCTTGTGTTGTAGGGAGCTTTGGCCGGGGCAGTCCTAGTCTTGCCATGATGGGCGAGGCCTCTGCTGCTGCTGCCGTAGGATCAGGTGACTTGTTGGCAACAGCAGTCCCACCCCAGTGTATTGCACCACTGTAGCTTTTCATGTTTTGCCTCCTCTCCTCCTCCACGTCCGGTTTTGTGGTTTCATGTTTGGTGTTGGAAATGTTTCTTGTTTCTTGATTTTCTTACATTATCAAGTTGGAGTTGCTCAGCTGTATTTGGTTTTTTTTTTCCTTTTGTGAATGTTTAAAGCCTGGGTCTCCCCCTCCCCCATCTTCATTACTTCTTTGCTTGTGCAGTTGCTTTTGGTTTCTTCTGGATTACAGTCTCATGTGAACTGAGCATAAGAGCTTCACTCTTTGTGTGCATCACAGCCTCTCTTGGAGGGAAAAAACCCCACACTTAAAAGATGTGAACATTTTGTGATGCCAGTTAATGCATTCACAGTGCATGCCAGATGCTTCTTTAGTCTTGTCAGAAGTGTGTAGGATATCAAGGATACTCATCCCAAAACTGCACATTTTAAAAATTGTGTTGGATTGAAATGGTTATATGGATGTCTTTGCTTATGCTCACCACCTTTGATGCCATATTTTATGCATTTAGGTAAATGAAACTTCTTATCCATGAGAGCAGGGAGGGGTTGTGGCTGTGGGTTAAAAAGTATTTCTAAGGATAATAAACTAGCTGTAGGTATTTGATGGCAGCTGTATAATACTTTCTGATGAGTTTTAGGGAGTTCTGTCCTGTATTTGCTGAAGCACTTTGTTGGATGGGCCAAGCTGGGTTTGACTTGCATACAGCCAAAATGAACACTGTGGAAGGTCTGTAGTGTGGGGACTTCCCAGTGCATGCAGAGAAACCACGAGACAAAAAATGGCCTTATGCAGATGATTTAATAAAGAGATTTCTCCAGGCAGAGGGACGTTGTAAAGACAATTTATTGTCTTTTGCCTCTTAACATCAGCATGTTGGAGG
This sequence comes from Lanistes nyassanus, assembly GCA_004794575.1. NCBI lineage: Eukaryota > Metazoa > Mollusca > Gastropoda > Architaenioglossa > Ampullariidae > Lanistes > Lanistes nyassanus. The sequence continues at coordinate 34,300 of SMGT01015423.1, read as the reverse complement.
TGACCAGGCATATCTTGCAGACTGCATTGGTCACCTAGTGGAAAGTTGCACGTAACATCAACTGCCTAACTGGCACTAAAGGGTTTTTTTAAAGAAAAAAATTGCAGCCATACCTGCCCTTGTGTAATACATCCTGTGCAAGTCCATGCTGTGGCTGGATCACAAACAGAACTACTGAAGTATTGATATGTCAGCTTTGTCTGTCATTGGGGTTTGATTAATGGTTGCTAGTGTGCCCTACGGTTATGGCATGCATGTACAGGCTATTTCAAAACAACTTTACATTCGTTGAGCAGGTTCATTGATCAGAAGTTGTTTTACAGTTGTGATAGTGCCCAGACATTTTGGACCCTGTTATTTGAGTATGTGAGTGCATGTGTGCAGGTGCATGTGCACAAATTTTGTGTGCATGTGTGGGTGGGCATGTGTGTGTGTAAGAGAGAGAGAAGGAAGATGCTGGAAAGGAATAGTTTTTGCATGCTTGTGGAAAGTGTATATGGCATTTGTGTGTGTGTGTGAGAGAGAGAGAGAAGCAAGATGCTGGGAAAGAATAGTTTTTGCATGCTTGTGGAAAGTGTGTACGGCATGTGTGCTTGAGGAACTCGGATGTTGCAGCAGCCATAAAATTATTTCTTCTTGTCTTGTGTTTTGAATGGGGATGATGGTCTGTGGCTCATACATATACAATCAAGTTTACTTGTGTTGTTTGACCTCACTGTACACATTAGAGATAGTTGTGTATATCTTAAAGATGTTTTGTATACAAGTGTAGTTTGTGATATCACCCTGCCATACATGTCAGCGCTGACATTTCTACAGGACTTGTATCCATTAAGTCAATCATTTTTCCTGAATTAGCAAGTTAGGCTGTTATGGCAAACAACTGGCCCTGTAAACAAGTACCTGGTACAGGTATGTGCTGGAGATGGGATCGGAACCCCTGCCCATGGATTTTCTTTGTGTTGGTAGCAAGCTCTAACCATTGTGCGACCGACCTATAGGTGCAAAATGGTTTATTCAGACTTCCACAGCACTATAGAAAGTAGAGTAAAGCGTTGTGGCAGTATGTGATAATTGTTGTCAAAATACATCCTCCATTTTTAAAGATATCGCCTGGTCCATATGGTGTATATGGAGAATTAGTGTTGCACTTGTAGACACTCCATGGTAGTAGAGCTGTTGCTGTCACCTGCAGAAGGTAGTTGTTCTAAGAAGTACGAATGAAATGTTTTTGTTCCAGGGTTTTTTTCCAGATGAGAGTGATTTAAAATGATTTATTCTGTTTATTTTGCACAGTAATTGCTGCTCTGCTATACATGTAGTGCAGTTTATTGCACTGTGCGTGTGGGAGAGAGACGCACTTTCATTTTCTCTTGAGTTATTTGTTATAGAGGAGGAGACATTTATGTTTGTGTGGTTTGATAATTGGATGAATATCCATCTGCATGTAGGATGAAGTTGCACATATTTCCCTTTTTGCTGCAGAATCTGTCAGACTAGATCTTTGTGCTGTTGTGCACAACTTCTGTGTTCGAATGCAATTCTTGATTAGATTTTATAGTCAGGTTTTAACTAGTTTTCAGCAACTCCTTTGAAGCTTATTTAAATGTTATTAATTTCTTATTAATGTCCTTGTTTTTGATGATAGATTTATAGCATATAATGTAGACCACTATATGTGTATTTATTGATACCGTACAGGCTTGATTGTGGCATATTTAACATTGTGTTCTTTTAGCAGAGGACATTTAAGACAAAGAACTGTAACCATTTAGATTTATCTCAGCTAATGACTAGCTTGCAGTTTAAATTTCAAAGCAGAACCAAGCAAGTGGCATTATTTGCTGATTATCTAAACTTGGATTAGCCTTATAAAGTGGTTAAATTACAGAACAATGAAATTAGGTTTCATTTCTTAAATGATGGCATCGTTTATTAGTGGTGTAGAAAGTATGCTAAAACAGCAAAAGTTCAAAATCAGTACTTTATATGCAGAACTGAAAATATGCTGGACATTTATAAGAGATTTACTGTTGATTAGATTTAAAGACTTGTAGATTTATTTTATATTTCATGATGATTGATTTGATGTTTGGGATAATTATAAGTATCTAGACATTTGCATTATTCTCTAATCACACACTGTTAAGAACAGTTAACAACAAAATCCTTTAACCTAGAGTGGTTTTAGAAATAGACACCACAGTCCCGTGAAAGACATCAAACTCTAGCAACTGTTGTTGATATTTGTGTGCAGGCTTTGATGCATTTGGCGATGTCCTGCAGCCTACAAAGCAAGGTGGCTTGATCCAGCCGGCTGGCACCACCAAAGGAACCCCAGAACCAAAGCTTGTGGCCACAGACCTGGACAGCTCCCTTGCCTCCCTAGCCTCCAACCTGAGTGTCAAGTCCACGTCAAACCAGATCAAAAAGTGTGTTTTACCTCTTCTGTCATGAAGTGAGGTTGCCAAAGCTTTGACAAGAAGGCTTAGTTTCCATCTCTTTACTTCCTGGAGTAATGGTCTTTAGGTTACCAGAATCTGCAAGTTCCCAGTTATAAGTACATCTGTAGGTTAGATTTCAGCATCTAGGAAAGCATTTTTTCCTGACATGTAGTTGTAGAGTTGTAACAGCTCAAGACTATTTTAGTACAAGATATGTTTCAGCTAATCATGCTGATATATAGTTGTTGATGTTAAAAAGAGGGTTGGGGGTCCTGCATGCACATACAGGACAGAACACCAATGGCAGCCAAAGGGGGAGAGCAAACTGACGGGGGGAACCTCATTCCAGCAGCGACCTGTGATTGCCAGCACCCCCACCTGGACCACCCCCCAGTACCAGCAGCCAGTGGTCAGAGAGGCTTCATTCATCAATACTATCTTATTCATTTCTTTCCCTGCTCTTTTTTCTTGTCTCTTGTTGCCTTCTGCACTTACTGTAAATGCCACTTTAAAGGTGTTTTCAGATGGTTTAGAACCTATAAGACGTTACTTAAATGTCATCTATGGTGGATCCTTGGATTCAGTAACAGCTCACTTCAAGGTCTGAGGCTTTTTTTTGGAGGGGTAGCCCATTCATTTGCCATATAATTTAGAGTAAATGGCTGCCTCTCAGACTTACGTACAACTGCACAAGATACATTTTTGATGGTGATTACCTTCCTTAACCAACTTGAGAGTTTTAGTAAAGTTATTTTACTTGTACGAGTACCTTTCTCTCCTCCACCTCCATCCTTCCTGACTTTCCAGACGTAGCTAATGGCTTTGCACCTTTAAAATGAAAGGAGTTATGCTGCTGTGATTTTTTTCTGCTATGGAATGGATTTTTGTTAACTGCTGTGATATGTTCTTTCTTATGGTGCTCTTCTTGCAGGTGGGTGTGCCTGGTATGGGGTTTGGTCAGCCTCAAATGATGCCAATGGGAGTCCAGCCTATGATGGTAGGTTGTTTATTCAAAACAAACTCTCTTGTGCTATTTGATAGGACTGTGTCGAGGAAAATAATACAGTGAAACCTCCATTTCAGACTTTGAAAAAGCAGCCAATATCAGGTCTTGTAATGGAGGGGTCTCATGCTTGCGCTGAACCGTTAGTACAACATGCATGTACCATGATGGATGGAGTAAGAAATTAACACATTTGCATGTATGTTTTGCTGGCCAACTGGAACATGCTTTGAAATTGTATTTTATTCACCAGTGAACTACACGTTAAAATAGTGTTTTTCACATTTTATTTCCTTTAACGTAATCACAACATAGGTTTTAGACTGTTACTACCGTGGATTGGGGATGGGGGGGGGGGACAGATTTCTCTATATATCTTATACTGATAAAAACATAATTCCAACTCAGGCAGAAAGAAAAATTTAAAAACAGTAAAATGATTCCTACCTGAAATACATCCAGTGTGAATTTTGTGTATAACGCTGCGTGAAAAAGGTATCCAAATGAATGCAGCAAAATGGCGGACGCTATTGTCTCACAAAATACCGAAAAGAGTGCTTGTTTTCGAGATCACAGTTTAGAAGAAGTCATGTTTTGTGTGGTCTAAGGAAAGAAACTGGATAGAAAAATGGTTCCGGAATAAGCAAACACCAGTTACATCCCTTGTCGACAAACCCCTTTCAATTTAAAACTTTGTAAAAAGTCACCGCAGCCCCCTCCTGCGGTATGTTGTCAACCATAGCAAATGTCTACTGCACTGCAGGTTTGTGGCGCAGACTTTATCTCATATCTAGTTACATCCCACCACACATTATTAAAACTTCGTTTCTGGTGTTGTCAATTAAAGGAATCGAAAATTTTCTACAAAAATGTGATGTTAAAATAGAAATGAAGAAATCTGTCTTCCACTCTAAACTCCTCTTACTTAACATCACATAAATCTCTCTCTCTCTCTCTCTGATACAATCACAACAGAGAAGCGATACCCGATTTACATGCTGGCCTCTTAATTATTTCATGTGGAGGGTGCTGGCCTGCAGGAATCGGTTATTGCTTCTCTGTTCTGATCATATGTATGCTAGTCTGTTGTGATCATACATGTGCCGGTCTTTTGTGATTGTTAACATTCACTAGTGTGAGCAAGACTTCTGGAGACATAATTCCTGTCTTTCTGACCTTGTGGAATATGAAATAAGACTTTCAGAAATGAACTATGACAAAATTCACAATGTCATTGTTCTGAGAAATGTCTTTTTAAAAAAAAACCAGAATAGTTGTATCATGCGCAAAACCGGTCACTTCTGTCAGTCTGTAGGGGTATTTCTTTGCCTTTAGTTTTACCACAATAGTATGCCAGTTTGAACTAAACTGTGCATCAAATGTAGCAGTCAGGCGCGTCACCATCTCGAGGTGTTCACATGATGCAACCTCTTCCCCATGTCAGATGAGTTCATCACCTGTAACTCTCAAGCTGACTGTAGATCACAGATCTCCGACACTGGCATATGTAGCATCACATCAGAACATAGAAGCAACACATGACCCCTGCAGGCTAGCAGCATGCACATGAAAGATGTAAAGTCTGGACAGCTGGACACCTAGCTTTCGCTAGTCTAGAAGTGTGAATGAGATGTTACCAAACGTGGCAAATCGGCCCAGACAAAGGCTTATAGACTAAACAGAATATAAAAGTAGACTCTCAAGAATGAATTAATTGTAACAAAATCTGTGTTTTAATTTTTTTGTCCTGTGAAATATTGAAAAGACACAAGTCGTATGTTGAATAAAATCAGTTGCTTCCGTCTGTGTTAGGCATAAAGTTGTAAATGGACGTTGGATGCAATATTTACAGCTGACTTCCCTTTGTTGCTTCTTTGTTTGGAGCATTTTTGGAGTCTCTTTTCTAGATTTAAAACAGTATTTTGCGTTTCTCAGTAGATTTTGGGTCGACATTTCACATTTCTAAGTGAAAATCTGTGCGAAAAGAGGTCTGCTAAACTTTTTCCACTAGACCAGGGAAAGTCATATACTGCGCAAAAACAGTCATTTTCGTCGGTTGGTGGTCAGGTTAAGGAGGGAGTCGTAAATGGGAGGCTGTTTATATAGTAAATGGTCTCCGTCAAAAATGTTTGGGTCGTATGCTGGAGAAAGTCATGTATAGGAAGGTCCATATGGGAGGTTTTACTGTAGCATGGAGAGAAAAATAGGGAAGGTGTGATTTTTAAAAAAAAGTTTTTAATAGGGAGTGGGACAGTCAGTGCCTATGGCACCTGGCATAGGGATGATGCCTGCCATGGGGATGCCACAACCTATGATGTATGGAGGGCCACGAATGCCAGCTGCCAGCACTATCTCCCAGATACAACCCCGACCACAGAACCCTCCACAGAACGACCCATTTGGAGCATTGTGAGCTGGGTGACATGGACATGAGGTATGTGAACACACCTTTGCACAGTGTCAAATCTTGCTTGGCTGCAGATGTTGTCTTTCTTTTATACAGCAAAACCTGTCTGTACCGGCTCCTTAAACTGGCAGACACCTCAGCGATATGGACATTGAGCCCAGCACCAATCACTTTTCAACACAGCCCTCCCACCCAAACGGGTGGCTACACTGTCTAATGCAAACAGGGGACAGTGATTTTCGGTGCTGATTGCATGCTCTACCTGTCCATAGCGGACACAGTCTTTCCACACGCCAGTCCGCAACAGAGCTAACGAGGTCCCATTTGCAAAACATCATCTGCTGCACAGCTATTCATTTCCTTGGCCACATCACGAGCTACCCAGAGGAGAGTTTTCTGACGAGGGTGATGGTGATAAAAGTAATGATGATGATTCAGTCACCACCTGTGTCATAAGAAAGAAAGCCTTGGGACATGCTGAGTCCCTGATTGCTCTAACAGCACACTCTGGTTGTATCAACCTTCTCTTGGCAACCATGTCCGTGAAGACTGTATTAGAAGATTCACATTTCACAGTCAGACAAGGGGCACCAATCCCACATTTCTGACTTTTTCTTTGCATGCAAGAGCCACACAGGCTGATCTCAGACTGTATTTACTGTTATTGGTGTGTTGCTTCTTGTGTTTTTCTCAGATGAGCGGCCACCTGTCGCTGAGGGACACTTTTAGGTGGTCTCACAGGTGTCCACTACAGACAGGTTTTGCTGTATTCCATTATATCATTAGGATGGTGCACAACTCCTTTGACATCACCACAATGGGATTGCAGTTGTTGAACTTTTTATTGCATTGCTTTTGTTGTTATAGTTTTCATTTTCTCCTTTAGTAATTGGTCGTTAATTTCCATAGCTAAGCATGAGTTACATTTCTGGTAGTAATTTCTGTCCTACAGCTTAAGAGGCCTGTAATCTTGTTTTAAATTAGCAACTCATGCTATGCAGCTGGTGCTAAAGGCCTCCAATGCTTCTGTCGTGATGCCAGAACAAAATTTACAGATTGCTGCACTCAGTTTGATTAGTGCATATGTCAGCAGATACAGAGGTTGGTTGTTTAGTTTATTTATAATTCTGGTCATGTTCCAGGTCGAGGGCAGAGGGATTAGGGGATGCAGGAGGACTGGATCAAGAATTTCTGAACTGGTGTGAAGAGGATTAATGTCTTTTTAGTGGCTGTGCATCACAAACACTCAACAGTGAAGTGGTGTGCTTATTGTGCCTGCGGGCGCTGTGTTGTGAGTTACGCTTGCAGCGCAGGACTTTAAACACTTCTAACAGGACTTTCAGGACATGCATCCCATCCTGCAGGCTTGCAAGTGACAGTAACTTGACAGTGTGTGCTAGATGGAACCCTGCATAGACTGCAGAGAAAGATCAGTGTTAGATCCTGGGTTACGTAGGGAAAGTGAGCAACAGTGAAAGGGTCTATGGGATGATTATTGATTTAACAGTTCCTTTGCTCCTTTTTGGATTTTGTTTTATTGATGTTTAACTCCTGATGCAGACTGCTTGAGGTTCATAGTTGCACATATTACATGTGTTCCTGTGTGCGTCCATGTGCATGTTTTTGTGTAGGCATGTTTTTTTGATGCAAGAGCAAACGGAAGACTGTTACACCAGGAGAAAAGAGGAGGGAAAGTTAGCAACACACAGAAAATTTGAACATTGCACAGCACAAGAAGATAACTTCAGATGGGCGAGTAAACTGTGCATTCAGGCTGATTGCATTGTGATCTTTGCTTTAGTTCGTTTCCTACATTTCATGCGCTTGCTTTGGTGGGTAGAAGACCAGCTTCATCAAGAATTCTTTCAAAGCAAGAACCATTTTGGATGGTAAAATCATTAGTTGTGGGTTTGAAAGTATTTATTAACTGCACATACAATTACAAAATGTGCCTGACTGTATCAGTACCAAGGGTAGTTTGGAATGGTCATTGATAAGATTCGCTTTGTATATACACAAGTGTAATCATAACTTATATGTGATACTAGATTGTCTACCTAGTTCCAGCGCTTTTTAGGGAAAATAGAAAGTTGGTGTATATGTTGCATGTGTGAATGCGAGATATGGCAAAACTTGGCAATGGTGTGGATGAAAAATGGAAAAAGAAGCAGTCTGTTATTCTGTTTGTCGTCTTTTGTTTGTAAAATCTCCTGCCCTGCCAAATACCACCAAAGTCTTGTCAGGACTTCAGACATATATGCAAGGAACTTGGCCCATTTTGTTGATAACCCCTGCAACTTGTGAGGCTGTGCCCTGGATGGCACATCGTAATGTGTAGTCATTTCCTGAAGACCATTCGTGATACAGTTAAAGCGCAAAAGACTTACATGTGCTGCCAACCTGTGAGTGAAATTTTGTTATTTTGTGTAACTTGCCATGGTCACCCAGTTCAAGACAACTCTTATATCCCTATCTTCAACCATTAATTTTTTGTAACATTCTTTTTGTTTGACTAATCAGATAACCATTTCTAACAGGTTTTAACCGAGTGGAAAACTAATGTATCAAAGCACAAAGCTCGCATTCTCCTGACCCTGTTTCTGGGCGGAGATTTTGTGCGAGGTGTTTATTGTTCCTGGTCTTTTAGTATAGTCTGGCAAAAGAGGACAGATAATGACTCAAATTGCCATTTAAAGATCCATTCTTTCTTTCTGACCTACAAACAGTCCCTTTGTGGAAGTCAGAAACAGAAATTCCAAGTACTAGTCGGTCATGGGGTTGTTCTCTTGTGGGGTTGTTCGGGGATGTGTTGCTGAGGGTGTTCAAGGGTTTATAGGATGTTGTTTCCAATGTTATCATGGAAAACCAAGGGAAGTTATGAAATTTAGTGGCAACAAGATATGTTATTTTTTGCCAGCATTTTAATTTTTTTGTAGAAATTTAATGAAGTCAAAGGCTACTTTTCTGGGCTAAGGGTAGATATTTTTTCCTTAGTGTTGTTGGTCATTGTCAATAGCAATGTTGGTGTCTGCAAGAGACAACCTTCTTGACAAATTACATTCATGTAAAAAATACAGATTTTCCTGTGAGGGGCAGATTAAAAATGCACTTAGAAAACTGAATAAGATACCCGAAAAGCCCATATTATTTTAATTGCCAAAATTTATTCCAACGTGAAATTTCAGTGCTGCAGTGTAGAAGTATGTGTGTGTATGGGGGGAGGGGGGGCCAGGGGCAGGGGCACATAGGATTAGTCACTATGAGAACCGAAATAATTTGTCCTGGATGGACGCATAACTGAACAGATGATTGAACTAGCCTTGGTAGCTTAGGTAGAGTGTTGGTGTTGAAAGATTTCTGTAAGGAGTAAGCGTGGGGGTTGATAGTGACAAGGAATTGTCTAACAGTCAAGCCTTGTCTTTAAAGATATAAAGAGATGGAAGAATGTTCGGATGTAAACATCCACCAGAAATCCATTACGTCCCTAATATAGTTTCTGACATGGAAGACTTTCAGTAAGTCCTTAGGTGGCTATATTTTACGCTAGGCAGGAATGGTGGGCATTTGTCAAGCCCACCCACCCCCACCCCTGCCATCTCCGGCTAGTTACTGTTGAGAATTATCTGTTTAGATGCTGTAATTTAAGAATTGATATGGTAAGTGTTTATACAGGCATCCACACACAGCTGTATATTTTTACTGTTTGACTTTTGTTTCATAGTGTTAGTATGCAAGAGCAATGAATTGCAAATGTTATTGTACAGTGAATTTTTTTATGATGACAAGAGAAAGAAAAGTGAAACTATTAGTATTAAGTAGTGTTCATTGTGGAGCAGTCTGTATGTTTGCAGCTCTTGACTAGATTCTGATATTTTTTTCTCTCACCTATTTGTCTACTGCATGATTTCTATGAAAGATAAACTTTGTTACTTGGGGAAACATTCCATAACTATGGATGAGATTTATGTTAAGCAGATGTTGTTAATCATTCATGTCACCCATGATAAATAACATACCTGGAGTGCAGATTTATTATAACTCCAGGGCATGTGAATCTGTCCATGATTGTTTCATTCATATCCTTCAGTTTGATTCTTTTGTATTTTGCTATGTCAGTGTGTGTGTACTACTAATACACAACAAGCTGTTGCATTTGCCCAGTACACTGTACTAATGTCATCTGCAACCTGCTTTATACTGCAGCAACAGTCTACTGACCAGAATCTAGTCTGTAAAAGAGATCATTTGCATATATGATGTTCATCTCAGAAAATACTGAAACATGGATTTGTAGACTTCTCACCCTGTTGTCTTGAGTGGGAGTGGGACAGCCAGTGCCCATGGCACCTGGCATAGGGATGAATAAGAATCAAGAAATAAAAGGACAGTGCAAAGCACAAGTTCTGGTTAGATAACAGATACTGATATTGTTTCTGCTCAAAACTTCAGGTGCAAGAGTGATGTCTGCTTACAGGTGTAGCTCTGCTCAGCACTGGTCTGTGGAAGCTGTGATGATTTTTGTGCTCTGACAATAAAAGTAGAAGAGCACTAGTTTGAGGTAGTCGCAGTGACTGCTGGCAAGCCACTTGCTGGAGCAGTGTTGAAGTTCTGTATGTTAGGCTTAATGAGTGAAGTAAAGCCCAAAGCAGCTTCAAGCAACACTACTTCAGTTTGCATTGCATGCCAGTTGTGTTTCTCTGTAAGAGATGTGAGGGAAGGACATATTTACACAAAGGAGAAGAGATGCACATGTCGATGAGAAGTTTAGGGCAGATATGATGCAGAGGATGTGAGAAGGACACTGAATGCTCTACTTCTGCAAGGTTTTATTTACTTTCATCCCTCTACATGTCTGGTAATAGCAGCAGCATTTCTTTCCAGCTTTTGTGACATCACATTATAAAGGAAATGGTGGCTTCTATGAAATGAACTGAGTGCTGATTTAGTTATAATTGTAACTAAACTTTACTTTCGCAACCTGAAGATTTTATCCAGAGTGATTCAGCAACATACAAATCTATCAACAAGACACAACTTGACTTTTCCTTTAGGGTCAGACAAACATGATCGTCTGTTGTATTTCTAATCAAGGTGTAAACAAAAATACAGTGTTTAAAAGTTCATCAGGTAATCCATAGTCAAGCATACTGCTGTATATCAAGAGTTCTAGAGTGTGGTGATACCAGTAACCACTTTCAACTCCTGTGAAGAGTTTTTCCCCAGAATAATATGAGATTGACATTATTTTATGAGCAGGTCTTGAGCTAACACAGAAGAAACTTGGAATGCAGATTGTTTCATGTGTTTATCTTGATGTCCTAAAAATACAATGACCTTGAAATGTGTGTAGATGAAGGTAATAATTTGGCTTACATATAAAGCCTGGTGACTAGTTATGTTTTGACAAGACTGCATGATGAGGACAACGGCATTTTGTAAAATCTAGTGCCCACCACATATGAGTGCATTCACCAGTTTCTTCTGTCCCATTGTCTCAAAATCTGGATTGCTTCTTTAAATGCTTATCAATGTTTTGTTCCCTCCTATGCCGCTAAAACAATGCAGTTTCCGCTATTGTCTTCATGATTGTGTGTATGATAAGTGTTTTCACTCTACAGGATTAAATCATTCATGTACAGCTGATGTGAATACTTGTGCAAGAGACACTCATAAGACGTTTGGCAAATAATCATCCCAATGGACAAGAGTGTACATGCACAATGTGTTATACTGCAATGAGCCTCTGTGCATGCTGGGAACTGTTCCATGTGTGGGCTGCAAGGCCATTAGGCTGTGTGGAAAGGTGTGCAGTATTTGATGTGGGTTGAACCACTTCACATTTTCAGTTCTTTCAAGTATCCGGATTGTATACTATTGTGTTATTGACAAATGGCTGGCTGTAGGTTTTGTCCTGCTGTTGGAAATCTCCTCTAGTTCATATCATCCCATAAACGGTGTACATAAACTACTTACTGCATTACTGTGTTACCTCCTCAGTGTCTAGTCAGAGGCTGTTAAAGCATCTCTGACTGCTGGCTATGTTCCTGATATTATTGTGGAGAGTGACTTCACTGGTTGTCACCACCTATCATGTTCACCTCCATGCATGAGCATTAGAACCTACATGAGGTGTAGTCAGCTGTTAGCATGGTAATGTGTTAAACATTTGTATCTTCAAATGTCAGTTATGTCCAATAACCATAAAGTGGTTTGTTAGTTGTTTGTCAAAAGACCATTACTAAATTGTTTGTCTGTTGCTAGCATCACAGAGTCATACCTTAACCATAAGATCTAGGCAAAATTAGTCCATTTCTGAAGAGGTGTATGTGTCCAAGCACTAATAGAAGTGAAGGATTACTTACTGCAAATGTGAAACTCGTTATGAACAGTTCATACAACTACAAGATTAGAATTAAAGTGTCTACAAGATGTAGTTTTTTTTTATTACTGTACTTCCCAGACGTTTTTAAAAGTATACCCACTTCCACTTCTTAAAGTGGGTATACAGTGGCAAGTTGTGAGCTGACTTGCAAACTTTTCTTTTGGTCCCCTTAGTACATGTATATAGGGGAAGAAAGCTTTAAAGGGCCTATTGACTGAAGAGGCAAGTAGTGCTTAATTGATAAATTTTTGTAATTGCTTCAGCTTCACATTTTAACTTGCAGGATAACTGTTTAATTACACTTGCACCTATATAGAACATCACATTATGTATACCTGCTGGGGTCGGCATTTTTGACAGGTTGAATAACATCATGACTACGGTACGCAAAACCACTCCAGATCTGAGCAGATGACACTTGTCTTTTGCAGGTTATTAGAACAGACACAGATAATGATTTATGTTGATAGCATGGCTCTTGGAATTATCTTAGCTATTTGAACCAAGAACACAAAGGGCTGGAAAAATCAGAGGATGCTGGTGAGGGAAACAAGACGGGAATCTCATATCCTCACATACAGTGTCTTGCATATGCCACTGACAGCACTACATGTGCCCTAGTAGTTTGCAGTTTGGGATTTTCTCCAGCCAGTTGTGGCACTCTGTGCAGCATTCCTTTGATTTTTATGCTTCAGAACTTTTAGGGTTTTTTAATTTTGATTCAAAATTACCAAGCTGTTTGAAGCAATCCTTTTACACTGTGCCAACTGGCTTGTATTTTGACACCAGTGGATGGGAAGACAGTAGTTGTGGCATCATTGTGATTTAGCTGCGTCATTGTGATACTATTTCCTTGACAGCACGGGAATATGGAGGCTTCTTTGTAACAACAAAATGTTTTAGGTGCAATTGTTATGTAACTGATAATTTGCACCTCAAAATGTTAAGTGAAGGTTATTCACACCAGAACACATGGATTTCACACAACTTGCTTCTTTAGTTGACTGGCCCTTTAAAATGATCGATAGTAGTTCAGTTGCAGTAGTGCATGTCTGTGACCTGTAGTCTTTACTGCTTCTCCCTGAAAAAAAGGGGCCGAGGACTAAAATTCATGACCAGCAATAGATTTTTTTTAATGCATAGAGTGTGTCAGGATGTAATAATGTAGTAATGTAATAAAGACACACTCTGACATTGACTTGGCTGGAGTTTGTTGTGAATTGTGATATGAGAGATGCAGGTATGCCTTTTTTTTAAAAAAAAAGAGGGGTAGGGGTTGTTTCAGGAATCGCAATCAGAACTGAACAGCAAGAAAATTTTGTATGGCGCTTGCAGTTATGTACAATACTCAAAACATTGCTATGTCTATGCTGAACATAATACCAGAAGGAAAAATACATGCACAGAGTAAATGCGTAAATTTCTTCCAATTTGCTACCCACCTCAACTCCCAGAAATTCAAATGCTGAGCCATTCAGAGCTGTCTCCCCATGGGTACACTCTCTGGGCAATGTTTTATTATGGTGACTTTTTCAAATATAATCTCAGATATCTCATCAACATGTCCGTCACTAGTGCCTTGCTCCTGATCAAGGCATGGTGTGAACACGGGAATAAAGTGATAATTGAGTCCACATGGCCCTGTTTTTAACTTTAGGTAACAAGTGAACTAATCTCACAAAAAGCATCTAAGATGCTGCTTAGGAGGAGAAGCTGAAAATTAGGAGGGGGCATTTTAAAAATTCGTTTCTTCCTGTATGCCTCGCTTCGGCAATTCTATGCAAGTGGCTGTCGCACCCATTTATTTTTAAATCGTCAAGCGAATGGCTTTTATTGCTAGTGATCATCTGCCATCTCAGGCAATGGTATATATTGTATTTTTTAAATCATTCCATCACCTGACATTACCCTGCATGATGGGTACATTCAGGGCATGTGTTGCCTTCTCCAGTAAATTTTGTTCCCTTCAGTTCAACTTTCAGTGTCACTAGTTCAGCTCGGTTCACAGTGACCAATGTTCAAAAAAACGTTAGCCAAGCAGTAACAATTTATTTCACCTATCCTTATAATTTAGTCTTGAGTGACTGTCTTTCAAACTATCGTGATGACAGGAGAATAATGCAGCTAAGTTTTCGAATACAGTATCCGAAAAATGTTTCTTGTTCAGTATTTGACAATCAGAAAATGCTTACAAAGCAAGAAAAAAGTATACGCCCAATGTGGGGCTCGAACCCACGACCCTGGGATTAAGAGTCCCATGCTCTACCGACTGAGCTAACCGGGCGGCTGGGTACTGCTTTCTTTCAAATATACAAATATCTAAATTTTGTCAACTGTGTTCTACTGACATCACATTATATATATTTGTACTCAAGTAGCCACATGCATTAATCTTTTGACTTCGTTCAAAGTAGTCCATAAGGCAGAGGGACCATAAAGGTCTTTTCACAGTCATTTTGTTTAGATCTATTTTCCCTCACGAAGCACAACGCCCCAAAAACTGAAAAGCACACTCTGAAGAAGACACATTTCACAAATTGTGTAAATTAGACTACGGAAGATAAAACACATTTTGTGTAAGATCTGGATAACAAAAACGCATTATTGCATTGTAATTCTGATTCAGTGATTGTGTACATTCGGGCGGATGAAAGAAACACACGACGTCGGACGTGCCCTAATAAACGTGTGTGCTGCTGTTCCAGGTTGCAAACTTTGCGAGCAGCAACTCATTACAAAACCGAACATGGGTAAATGCATTTTAAATAGAAAGGGAAAATATAGCTAAAATAATGTAGTTTCTTGTTTATACGTTTTCACATATGCACATCTATGGAACAAATCCCAATAGCTGCACTGCAGTTTTAATTTGAGTTATAAATGAATCATACCTCAGCACCAATGTGAGCCCGGTTAGCTCAGTCGGTAGAGCATCAGACTTTTAATCTGAGGGTCGTGGGTTCAAGTCCCACATCGGGCGCGCTAATTTTTTTTAAAAGTAGGAGCTGATTAAAATTAGACCAACCTATGATTTATCTCCACAGTTTTGCACTTACCCCCCCCCCTTCCACCAATTATATACCCATATAGATAGTCATAGGTGTTGCATCAACTCCGCCATTGCTTTATTGAGAAAGTACTTGCACATTTTTTGCATCTATATGTTAACTGAACTAACATTTTCATTTTTAAATGATCGCGTACATCTGAGAAAACGCTAGACCGCGTCGGTTCTTTCTCAGCACAATGGCGACATGTACATGTCACTTCACGAACATGAAAAAGTCGGGTTCCTTCACAATTAGATTACGTGACCTTTCTATACGACACAGCGTCTTGTGCTGTGCAAGATCTAGTCAGACAAAAAGTAGACCATAGCCAGACTTTCGTACACAAAGACCAAGCACACTAGTACA
>SMGT01015423.1:3591-18004 GCA_004794575.1 Lanistes nyassanus | reverse complement strand
GACACAGTGACCTAGATATGGCGGTACCATTGAGCATCTGTAGTCACACTGTGTGTCTCTGGTTAGAGATAACGGAATTAACGAGTGGAAGCGGGGGTCCGAATAGAGGGGTGAAGGGTAGCGCGTACAGGCCTGGACTTGTTAATGATACCATAAACGTATGAGGTATGATATGCTTTGAGGGACTGACTGTGTGAGAAAATCGCAGGACGAAATATAATTGATTCAGCAACGAAAGCAATATCATGACGGAGCTAGGGCAGAGGACATTCGGAGTATCCGGAGAAACTCTGACTGCCTCCTACATGCAGAGAAAAGCTTAATTGTGCCGGAGACGGGATCTGAACTTATAGGACCCTCGGTATTTTCACCAATCCCGCGCTACTTACACTACGTATGTTATTGGTATGGCCGTTGGTAGGTGGGGCGCGTGAGTGGGGTGAACGAAGTAAACGCAATGAACACGACTGGCTGGCCGGCTGGTTGACGGGTTAGTGGATATAGGTGGGTGGACGGATAGACGGAGTGAGTAAGTCAGTGACATCGACACCTACTGGTTTGTTTCAATGGGTGGGAAGAATATACAGCAAAAATCCACTGTTCTCGAGTACAACGAGTATGTAAATAATTATACAAATATAAGCCATACATTTACTATCATAGTGGCAATTAGAATGGTATTCATTCGTTCCTTCTCTTAAATATCTGATACAGGTATCGTGCAGTTTGTTTAACAGTTATCTCTGCGTTATCTGCAGGAAATGCGTGACGTCATCGTTTCCCTGCCTGTATGATGCTCTACATTTAAGTGCATCAACTTCAGTGAGCGAGCGAGTGAGTGATTTGCTCTTCAAGTAGGATATGAACCCGACAGCGATTTGCACACAATCTCCAGTACGAATATAACCCCTCCCACCTCCCGTACTTCCACCTTGTTGCATAGCACTTAATTTCTATTTTAACTCAATGACAACGAAGCCAAGACCTTGGACTTCGATATATATTGCTACACGACTGGGTCGAATCCCATATTGCCATCCAAGCTTGGTCTGAAATCCAAATAGAATTCATGCTCATTTCTGACTGGCCTATTAGCATTTAAATGAAGACTCTGGAGGAAATTAATATTGTAATACAGGAACAAGTGTCTCGAAATGGACCTCAGTTCTGTTTATGTTTAGAATAATAAATGTGCTTAAGTAGTTGATCCCTTTACATATATAAAAGTGTTTTTTGTTAATAAATTCCATCATAGACCCTCTTGACGCTTCTGATTCGGCTAGTGGTCTTGGGGTTCCATGTGGTATGAAGTACCAACATGACAATGGGGCTGTATCAGATCTAAGTCAGGGCCACCAAATCTCGAAGAATAGATTATTAGACTACGTTATCACGTTCGAGTTCACCTGCGGTCAGTACGATAGAAAATGGTCTACAGATGTGCGAATTCAAGGCTAGCTGCTCCTGGAGATGTAGACAGCAAATCAGCTAAGTAGACCGGTTATCTAGCTATGAGCAGAAGTCTCTTGTTGAATCAGCTGCCGTATGTAGTCAAAGCGCCCTGATTAAAGTAGTAGTGACGCTACAGATAGCCGGTGTGATGACATCATTAATAAGACGAAAGAAGGGGGAGATTGGGGTAGGAAGATGTGGATTGGGGTTGGGAGGTCAAATCTGGACGTCTCGTCGGTGCACACACCTCCGACCCTGCGAACGAAAAACGAGGTTTGAACCTACTGATCTTCTTAATTCTGCATGTCATCAGCATCAGATAGTCAAAACTAAAGCAGAAATACAGGGAATACTTGAAAATGTGACGGGGCCCACATCCAAATAACAACAACGTGCAGTTCTGCATACCAATTAGCAAGCAGTACATGTATGACGTCATCATAAAAAAGTACCGCATCATGACTGCGTAATCCTACATATGTTTGAGTGAGTATGTCTGTAGGTCTCTTAATTGCTTGCTTGGATGATCTCTTGCATGCTTGGTTGGCTGGCTGCTTGCTTGAGTCAGTTACCTCATTATAACTTTTTATCGGGTAAAATGCTGCATCTGCAACAGTGCAAGAGTGCTGGATAAGATTCAAGGCCAGCACCATATATGTGCCTTTTGGATGAGAACCCATCCCCCGCCCCCAGCTGACCCAACCTGATGCATGAAAGTCCAGTGCCCACGAGTATAGCTAGCCAAGACCGCTCTGAAGCATCGTAAGCGTCTTCTGTGTTCAGATTAAAATTATCCTGCCCTCGAAGAAACCCTAAGAGTCTTTGACAGCACGAACAAATTTCAGTTTCATCCTGGGAAAACACAAGATCAGGATTTTGCCATGGGAAGGGCCAGTGGATCGGTGGATGGGTAGAAACGCTACAGCTGTAGCTATAGTACAGTGGGAAACCCACATACTAGGAGAAGAACAAAAATCGGACCAGTGGAAAAGATCTTGTTACAATAATGAATTAGCTGCTTTAAATTAAAAGAAGAAAAAAAAACTGAACTGGGGCAAGGGTCACAAAAGAGTCCTGCTGCCCCCCACGTCTTGTAACGCGCATTTCCCCTGGTGATGGGTATATCGATGAAGTTTTGTGTACTGTGTGACGTCGTGACTTCAGCGGTAGCGACTTGTTTACAATAGAAAGAAGTTTGGTACCTGCTCTCTAACCCCAGCCCTACCCAACCCAGCCCTACATCTCTCCCTCTCCTACCCCCACCCCATCCCCTGCCCCACTCCGAACACACTAATAAAAAAAAGTACAGGAAAACGGAAATGCATGAATCGAACCACCGTGTTTTTGGTCAAGCCCAACATTTTTACCACATGACTGCCCTCAACGACTGCTGAACATGCCTATTGTAACTATAAAAAGCTCCTGTCACATATCGTCCGCTACTGGTTAGCTCAGTTGGTAGAGCTGCGGACTAGCAGATGGAAGGTTGTTGGTTCGAATCCAGGTGTGGCCAAGGATTATTTCCTGGAGTTAAACACTGTGCAAACTCCATTCGGCCATCTCTCCGCACATTAAACTGCCTGCTCGCACTGGCCATCTTACTGCAGCCATCAGTCTGGTGGTTCTTTCAGTGCATAGCCTAGTAATAGGACCCCTTCCCCCCATAGTGCGAAATCACCGCGAGGTGGAAGCACTGTCCCTCTAAATAACCACCACCAACCACCTCGTCCGCTACTTTATAGCAGTCGGCAATTTTAGTGACGTCACAGAACAGTACACGAAATTTCGTCTATTTCGCCATCGCCCATTTGCCTTCGGGAAACCAGCGAAAAAGAAAGTCTGTCAGAATTGTTGTTCTCCACGCATTTGGTGACGATGAAAGGTGCCCCTAGCAAGACGAAGGCCTTTTCTGTGGGCCAGTAGCTGTGACCCATCTGATACGCATTACGTCATACGTCGTAGGCAACCAGAGGTTGGAGTTAGTGTGATGGTTTGTGGTGTTGATCCGATGTTTGCCATAAACGAAGAATCATAACTTCAGGGATTCCTACGTCAGAAAAATTTCTGGAATATACTTGTAATTTCGTCTGCCAGATCATGTGCGAGCCATTTGAAATTCATATCCGAAAATAGCGTGCACGCATGGGTGCGTGCAAGCAAGCCAACCATGCACTTTGCGTGCGTGCATTGATTTTGCATCAAGGTCACAAACACGAAGACAGCCATCAACAGTCAGTTGAGAACCATGATGCATGAGGGAGTGAGGGAAGACGCATACAAAATGTTTGTGCTGACGTTTTCTGCCAGGTGCATGAGCTAAGGTATGACCTTTGAAAAGGAAGTATGTCCCGCTCTACCTGCTTACCTCAGCAGTGTACAGACGTGTTGTCGCTACACACAGCACAGCGAAGGCCGGGCAAAGTGCTAACATCATACGACTCTCTTTTCCTGACGTGGTGCGGCAGGCACGTCGCTAATTATATAATGCCGGGTTTCCACAGATCCTCTAGGTCGAATGAAAAGAACTTAGTCCAACCGAATGCCAAATCATGTGATTTAATTTTTCTTGCATTTAATTTCGTCAAAACTACATACTAAAAAAAAAAAGTGCCGATATATTTTGGGTACATTCAGAGACATTGTGAAGAACTGCTCGGGTGAAATAGGAACTGTTACTTTAAATAGTTTGGTTTTGTAAACTATAGTTTTCATTCAGTTTGGTAGCACCATGGTCAGTAAGCGCAATGGATTCCAACGATCCGAATACAAAAAGTACGTCGGGGACTGTCGCAATGTAATGCAACCCAGCCTCGGTAACTTCTCAACGGCATTGTAGCCACATCTGGAAAATTTTGCTTCTGATCTGACCGAAATCAAATCTCGCTTTCGGTGAGAACAATTGGACTCATTCCTCACCACTGTCGAACTATGTCAATCCAGGCAGACCTAAACTGCATTTTTTTTTTCAAATCACCCCAACCGTTTGAATATGACATTGCCACCATACGACTTTCACGACTGATCTTCGATTCTCCACGAGTATATAAAGTGTACTGTTGGTGGTATAGGTATATAGATACACGTGACACTAGTCGTTAAACTGAAATGCTGTAGTGTTTTTGATTAGAATGTGCCAGTGCATGTCTGTAAACAGTTTTATCACCTTTTGCCACCTTCACGCGCACGGCTTGACCAAGTCGCTAAAAGAAATCAGTCGTGTTGAATAATTATAATCACATCAGCCCTTTATCGAACCCGAAATGACTTTTGAAAGAAAAAAAAAAAGCCCCGTGTGCTGTTAGAATTTAAAACGGAAACGAAAGACCCGAACACATAAGGAACTTAGCTGTCATTATCAGCCTTTTTCTGGGAGCAAACGCCACTGCGTGGCCAGTATGCTTCGGTACCTGTCGCCTACCAGGACGGTCGCCTGTTTCGCCTTATGTCGAGTGGACTCCTCCAGTTTTACCTCCCCAACAAGTACAGAAAATCTGCTTCAGCACAGATTATATTTCGATGTTGCTGTCACATTTTTTGTTGCACAAGGCTAGTTCTTTATCATTGTCTTCCTCAAAACGCGACAGGCCAGTCTTCCTACTGCAAACCCGATCTATGGAGTTCAACATTCTAGTATTTAATTAAAACAACTACTGGATCCAATTATAAGCCGTTGTTAATACTGCCGTTCATTCCATCTACACCACTTCCCAATGTCACGCCGTAATTCGTACCGTGATCATAAAATGCTCCCATAGTTTTTATTTTACCTTGCATATTGAAGTCATGTTTAAATTCCCCACCCATCCCTGTTTTTCGTTAAACAACAATTTTAACTTAATTGGTAATATTTCTTCTAACCTATCACGCGTATTTCGCGCATATTTGGCACCCAAAAAAATGAAGCTGGCGAACTTCCAGTTCTGCATGGATCTTATACTTTCCGTGCTTAAAAAGATTCTGAAGAAATTATTATCGGCAGTAACCCAGCCTTCCTCCACCCACAATATCCCGACAAGAGAGTGGAGAAAAAATTTACCATGCAAATCAAATTTTAATATCAATTAGATAACACTTATAGTAAATAAACTAAACTTGTGCTTCATATTCGTCTGACACATCACCCACCTAGCTGTTCTAGATGCGAGTAGACGTAAAGGAAATAATTATATGCGTGTCAGCCTAGCGCGGGACGTCGAGGGAAATTTTTTTCGCCCGAGTTCTTACAGCGCTAAAAATAAGTGAGCGGCACACTTCCTAGTGCTGTAGATCGACCTGGGCCTTGTTAATGTCAACAGCAGCCTGCTTTTAGTAAATGTATTCAAAATGCATATCGAAACTTCACGAGGGCCAACATGGCCGCTCCTTATTACAGAAGTGCTCGCGCAAAGTACGATTGTACGAACGCTATTATAGTGTTACACCAACAGTTTTACGGATGCGTCTTGTCAAAATAAAATGTGAATAGGTAAGCTATCAAACCTTTAATTCATCTTAGAACGTACAGATCACCACCAGCAAGTCTAACATCTTGAACAACATGTCCCTACAGAGCCTACAGATCACTCCTTCTACCGCACGTCCTCGTTAAATGAGCCTGTCGCTGTGCAACGGTTACAGTAGCGTCTGACCCCGATGGGCCCACAGAGCTTTGATCGTTGCTTCTGCAGCCCCCTGATTGGCCCCCACATTAATTCAGGCTGTTTTCTTTTTTGATAAATGTTAAAGAGTTTTTTTTTCGTTTTACTAAAACTGTGATAAGGATGTTTATCTGTATCCCCATCTTCAGAATTTTTTTTCTGAAAATGAATTTTGCTAGCAAACGAGGCATAATGACAGCTAGACTGTCGGTGAAGGCTGATAGTCTGAGGCTCATTCAGGGGTAGTGACAAGTGGGTTAAATATACCTTTGTGTCATATCCCTTGCATAATCAAATTTGACATAATTAGATTGTTAATCTAAGCCGAGTTAAGTTTTATGTACATCATTTGCCTTAGATGCTTCGACACAGTCAGTAAAACCTAGGAACAAGCTGAATAGAAATACGTGTGGTTGTATGGTTTGCAACGAACGACTAACGCGTTGCAGAGCACAACCTGCAGTGGGCCTCTATGCAAATTATCACATCGACCAATAGGCGGCAATAATTGATTGGGGACTTTGTTTACAATCATTAACAAATACGTGTGTATCAAATCTACAATTATTTTAAACATAAAAACTTAAAATAATATCGGTATGCACACATTACCATTGCTATATTAGTTTGACGTTTTTCGGTCCAACCTAATTGGGTAAGCATGCTTAGCGCGTTCACACTGCGCGCGGTGCATTGTGGGCTTGGTATAAAACGCGTGGATTTCCCGGTGCGGATACAGTTTATGGTGGACTGTGTGCGAGCTCTGTTCTCTTCCTACTACAGAAACACAGGCAGGTGCTATGATTGCGGTTGATTCAGGGACGATTTTGCCCCTGGCGGATTCCACAATCAATCAGCCACTGCCATCACTAGGAGAGGTAAGAAGACAACATTTATTTGCCTGTTTATCTCATAAATCAGTGTTACTACATCAGTTGACACCTCAGATGACTTTTCGTTTTAATGTTTGACGCAAATTATTCTTTTCCAACGACTTCTTCCTCGATTTCCTTCTTATTCAGAGATAAAGGAATCGGTAGGGATAGCATCAATTTCGTCCTAAGTGCTTTCCTCGGCAATTATTTTGCGCGGCAGCGTGCTTTGCGTCCGCAAGCAACGACGAAATCCAAATAGTGGTTCTCGCTGGCTTTTATACGCAGTTCCCAAATGGTGACGTCATTGTCACGTTACTGAAGCCGAGAGCCAATCGAATTCTTGTCATGCACTGATCACATGCTTTCACTTATGCGGTGGTCTGACGTTTATCTTTGTGCATAAGTGTTCGCGCTATGAGCGCGTGATACTCAAGGTGAATGTCCTTGCGCGGGCGACTTGGCTCTGCACACGGCTGCCAGTTTGCTCGAGGTTTCTGCGTGCCGTGTGCACAGTTTGCATGGGCGGGTATTTGGCGCATGCGCAATAAATCGCTTCGACATCTTGGCAGAGTTCCTGCTAGTAATATCCAGCCAGCCTATTATTTTGTATTATGCCTAATAAGTAACACCGCCACTAAGAAATAATGTACTCACTGTCAAAAAGCGTTATAGACATAAAAAACTGACACCGATTAAGCTAAAGCACCCATAACCTTTATAAGATACAGCATACAGGTCTAACTGGGAAGGGAGGAAAGGAAACGAAGAAAGAGATCTGTGTTTTGTCCTGAAGAATGGATGATGCCCCCAAAATTTAACCTTGCATACTTTAGTTCTTCTACATGTAATTAGCATTGCTTAGTTTCTCTTTTGCTACCACAAACATATCAAGATTGAAGATATCGCCTTATCGGGTGCAGTCTTTCCCCTGAAAAATTTTCACATGTCTTTACACACTATAGTCAGACTATAGTTTACTAAGATCTGTGCAGAACTAAATAATAACAAAAGTGTAAATTTGCAGGAGGCAGATTTTGGTACTGCATCTTTATCCGATTCGTGGTTCAACACAACTGCTTATGGAGCCATCAGCTTCGATGACCTCATGTCCTCCCTGTCAGGGGACATAATCTCATCAGATGGTGACAATCTGCTGAATGTCGATGGCGTACTTGCTGAAAGTGGGGCTACTCCAGCCTCCATTATCTCCCCTGAGTCTCCCATCTCTTCATCTTCCAGTGACAGCGGCAGTGACCGCCAAGCAGGCAACCCCATTCCTCGTCATAAGCGTCCCTCTCACAAACGTGCTGAGCTGAAACGTCGAGATAAGATCAAGGTGAACTTATTTTTAAGATTTTGAAGCACAACACCATCACTTGAGCTCAAAACTAAAGCCAGTCTTTTTCAGAGTGATACTGCTGCGTGGTGGCTGACTTCATTGGAAAAGTAAAATATCTTGGACGTTTGGTGTGATTTATTCTGCTTGCATAAATAATTCAGTTATTTTGTTCATTGTTGTTTTGGGGGTTTTTTGAAAAATTTGTGATATTTTATAAACAACAAATGAGGAATGAGCGCTTAAATTATTAATACAACAAGAGGTACTTGAAACGCTCAAAGTAACTTTATGCAGACGCATGCGACCAAGGGAGCTTACCCTACCCAAACATGTAGCAAAGAGAGGGTCAAAAGAAAGGGGCGGGCAGATGTTTGAGCATTTCAAGTACCTCTTGTTGTTTTGCTATTGCATAATAATTATTTTGACCAGCTTTTCAAATAAAAACTTTTGACAGACACGACTGGAAGACCTGAAAGTGCAGGTGCCGAGTCTAGCAGACAAGGGCAAGATGAGCGAATCTGTCATTTTAACTAAAGGTGAGGGCCGTTTCAATGCTGCCTCCTTTTTTAAAGCACTAATTCAATTTTTTTTCCAGCAGAACAAGGTAAGGATGTCTTGAGGTACCTCCCTTGCATAGCACTAGCAGATATGGTTCTCTTTCCTGACAGCCCCTTCCTAATCCTTTGGGAAGAATGAAAATATTAATTGTAAACAAAAAAGAAGCACAGAAATAACTTAGCAGCTTCTAGAGGGGCAGTACTTGCTGTCAACTGTCAAGTGAGGTAGAGAACCTTGTGCTGGCCATGTTATATGACCAGATTTACTCTTGCTGGCAAGGGCAGAGATCACAGGACTACACTGCTTTGTCCCTTCGTGCTTTGGGGTGTTTTCCTCCAAATCGCTGCATGTCAGTCACATAATGATTGTCAATGCTTTAGTTAGACGTGCCCATTAGTTATGACGGGCACCCTTACCAAAATTCTGACCTGTCTCCGTATCTCTAGCGGCGGAATACTGTCGGCACCTTAAGGCCGACTGCGAGAGGTACACGACGGAAGCAGGAAGCCTCCGCCGGGAAATAGAGTCCCTGAGCAGAGAAATTCAGTAAGTTTTTGTCGTCGGCTACATTGATGTCACTTCAGATGCTGTGGTATGTTGCATATCTGTCTTGTGTGAACTTCCACACATGATATGGTTGGCATCTCTAACAGTCTACTTTCCTTTGCAGGTGATAAAAAAAATTCATAATCCTCTCTCATTATCTTACCATGAGGGAGTTACTCCTGGAGTCTTAAATCCCTGAAGAAATATATCAAAATTCTGTTTAAAATCTTTTCACTGGAGTTTCCTTTTTCTTTCAACGGTATCTTAAAATTTATTTTCTCATATTTAAAATCTTAAAGACATCTCACCATCAAGGGTAGCCGCTCAGTTCAGGGTCAGTTTTTCTTTTCCTTGTCCACACTTGAGTTGGAAAGGTGCTGACCCAGAGTCTTATTTTATTGACAGAATTTATTTTGAAGGCTTACAGTTGTTTTTCAAGCGCTATTTTGGATGGAAACAACAAACAGCATTTCTTACATCCTAGTTTACATACATAGCTTGGCAGCCAGCTTTCTCCTGATCCTCCCTTTTTCTGTACCCCGTATATGCTGCCTTAAACGTGCTATGTAACGTGCTGTCTCCTCCCCCTGCCCCCCAAACATATAGGTAAGTTCTTTCTTAGGCCTCTGCAGTACCCCAGCTCCCTGTGGCCTTCAGTCTAGCTCCGATATAGGACTGAAGAATCTGAGCAGCTGGCTGATCTGTTTGGTTACCTTGTTGCAGCTCTTTCCAAGAACGACTGCCAGCAACGGGGCTGAAGGTTGAAGAACCTGAACGCAAGTCTCTTGACCGAATGTACAGTGACTACGTTGCTTCTCGCACCAGGTCCAACTGGAAGTTCTGGATTGTATCCTTGAATTCCAACATTCCAGTCTGGTTAGGGATTTCTTGGGGTTTTTGTGTGTGTGTGTGTGTGTGTGTGCATGCGAGCACGTGGGTGTATGTGTGGGTTTTTTTGTGTGTGTTATTTTTCAACGTTAGTCTTTTCAGGTTTAGAAAATTGAGTTTCATGCAGAGCCCAATGGGTGCCACTCTTTCTTCATAAATGTTTGATTTTAGATGACACCATTCATCCTGTGTATTTTACGTGCACCTTTACGAATGAACAGGAGATAAAAACCCTCATGCAATCCAGCCCACAACTATTACAGAACTGTTGGTGTTAAGTGTTTTCATATCATATAAAAATATAGTTGACATTTTTTTAAAAACTGCCATAGATTGCCATTTACAACAGTGCTCTCGTATTTTCAGCAGAAGTATGTCTTGAATCTGGTCAGTCAAGAAGGCAGCCATTAGCATGTTTTATAGTGAACTGAATGAAACACTGTAGAGAGAACCAGCTATTTGCAATCATCTTTTTTTATCCCCTTAAACCACTACATTTTTCTGTACTGCTTATCAGATTAGTAAAAATGATTGCATCTGTTCATGTGATCAACTGTGTGATGTAAGAAACTGTCGTTTATAGGATGGAACAGTTATGGAAGAGAGACAAGTACTTCTCCTCCCCCATTCTCTGATCTTGTGGTGGTAATAAAAGTTTACTTATGAAATAGAATCAAGCTTGGAAATGAATTAGAGTAGGAATGACAAAAGGACAGCACGATGGCATTGGTGCAGCATTTAAATCTTGGGTTTACTTAACAATTTAAATTAATTTGCTGCATAAGTACAGGTATAATGCCATGATTTTAACACATGCCCTTAACTAAAAATCAGTTCAGCTTTCTGACTCGGCCACTGTTTGAGTCCTACAAGACCTTGGTGTCCACAAGTGATTCTAAATCCTTTCTGGCCACCCTGGGAGATTGGACCATCAACAGAGCCAGTCTGTCCAATCTTCGCAAGAGTGAGTAGAATATGCTTTCTTTTTTTCCACCTTAACCCTGTGGGCTGATACTGTTACCTCTCATGTTTGTCCTTGAATTTTACACCCAAAAACAGTCTCTAAAGAATGAGGTCTTAAATGGGGGTTAACAAACATTACCAAAGCAATGCATTTCAACATTAAAGGGGCACACAAACTTCCACAAAACATTTTTCTTACTATTGTTATTTGATCTCGACCTTTCTTGAAAAATCTAGTGATTTTCTAGCTGAATTAGCTTCTGATTTTCTTTTTAAATTGTTCGTGTCACCTCATGCAAGTGAGTGGTACAATGGTACCAGTATGTTATGCCATACACTGCAGAATCCTTGAGAAAGCATTTCCTTTTTTACTTTACCACTAGGGTCAGTTATCCTATAAATTCAGTTGTCATAATTAACAATGATATGTTTTGAAGTACCCTAGGGAAATAGTTTTTGAAGTTTTGTGCGGTTAAAAGTAGAGAAGCCAGGTCCCACTTGAAACCCCAAAGTGATAAACTGTCATTTCTTTTAATTTTCATATTTTCAATGTTGCATTAAATTTCTTTTGCATAGAAACAGGTGGGAGACATTTGTCTTTAATTAATAAGTCATTAATAACTTCTGGATTTTGCATTCCATTTACCTGAAAATGGAGTCATTATCAGTGATGCAAAGGTCTAACTCGTCATCCTTACCTTTGAAATTGTGCTTGGTTATCAAGATGTCTGTCTGATGCCTCTCTTAGTTGTTTCCATGAATTCTGTGCAAAAAAAAAAAAAAACCCAACAAAACAAAACAAAACAAGCTTTTTGAGACCTGTAAGGATATTTATGATTTTCATTGATAAGACATTAAAGTTAAATTCTTAAACGGCAGATTTCCAAGAAAACCTCAAGATTTAGAAGCTTGTGTTTGTTTCAGTCACCGAAACTCCAAATTTTTGGTTGTTTAAGATAGTGCACAATTAGTAAAACTGTAACAACAGTAGGGTCAGAAGTCACGTTAGAGGGGGGGGGGGGCATAAATAAGGGGTAAAGAGTAAAACCAGCTGGTTGGTTGTCGGGCGGGAGAAGGTTGTTCAAGGGAGGTAGTCATAACAAGGGGGCTATTCATGAGAGGTACCACTATATTGTACTTCATAGAAGTAGGGATTGCAAAGATGTGTGCATATGTCCCTATGTGCCGAGGTTGAAAACTGCTGATTTCAGAGTTTTTTTTTTTTACCCAGTATTTATAGTCTAATTTACCCTTGAGACTGGTAGGTGAATGGGATGAGGGCTGCCTTGCATAGATGCCCCTAGTGAGGCATAGCACATATCCTACCCTTGACATAGTAAAAAGTAGAAATTTCTGGCTGATATAAGCACTTGATGTATTATGCGACAACCGTGTACAAAAATAGATCAGAAGTCTAAAAATCCCTAGGCTAAAGGGATTGCCTCACTGACAACTTCCTCACCCCCTCTGGGGAACAATCTTTGTCAGTGCATTTAGGTTTTACTTGAAGAAATGTGCAGTCTTCTTGAGTGTCTATAATTATTTGACTCTGTCAACAGACCTCTGGGTTGCCAACTTGCATTTCATGCTGGCTTGGTTAAATGTCCAAGTGACAGAATTCAAAGATAACACTAATGTAACTTTGGCATCCATATTTTTGACACTGACAGCTTTCTTTTCTGCAAATATTTGATAAGCATGAAAGCTTTTTAGTAATCTCTTCTGCTGTATTTGTTTAGACTCAGTCAGCTGAAGCAGAGAACAGTTTTCAGTGACACTGTTACATTGAGCATGTTACTGCCAGAGTACTGTTCTACTTCACACAGATCTGTAAAGCTTCATACCATTAGCAGTTCTTGTTTTGTTCCTTGCACTATTAACATGTTGAGATGAAATGTTTTGTCTGGTACAGGCTGTGGTTTTTTCACTGACAAGAGCTAGAGGTGGGGGGAGGGGGGAAGAGACCATTAAACAAAATGCACCACCTACCCTATCACAGTCTGACATGGCAAAAAAATCTAAACGTTTTCACTGCTTGTTACAGTCATGTTGGAGAGCGTTCTGCGTATCAGCAAAGAGACACGAATCATGACAACGCCAGAAGAGCTGCCGATGGAGGCTATGGCCAGCCTGTCACAACCTTTGGGACTGACCTCGTCCCCATCTTGACATCCCTCACGCAACAAAAGGATCCCTTACTCCATGCGTGTTGTACATATTAGACCTATGCCCTGTGAAACTAACATCAGTGAGTCCCTGTCTGTAATGATCTGCTTTGGCTTTGTTCCCGTACATCATTTAGTGTTGTCAGTGACTGCAGATCCAGTCTGAATAGTTCTAACCTTTTTTTCCTTGTATTGGCTGATGATAGGCAAAATTATTTCAAATGCCTTTTAACACCAACAAAATATCTGGTGAAATAGCATTTTCTCCCCAAATCTCATTGATATTAAATGTCTTTAAAAGTATTCATGGTTTGTGGAGATGAGCATGTGAGATTTTCAATTAATTGCCTGCTTTTCTTCACTTTATTTGAAGATAATTGTGTTTTGGCCAAAGGATATCATTTTTGCATATGCATATTTCTAAAAGTGTACTTTAAAAAAAATGCATTTGTATTACTCAAAAGAACATATTCTTTTGTTTGTTTTAATAACTCTTATAAAGTCCTTACGACTCGGACTCACTGTAGGGGTATTTTATGGAACTTTTTTTAGTTCCAGCTCTTGGGTGTGATATATGCTCAAGAATGTCAAGACATTCTGTAGATGTGGAATATGCTGTTTATCAGTAGATTCTATATTACATTCATGCTGTACAGAGCTTTTTTCTTTGTTCCCATGTCTTCATTGCCTATGCTCCACACACATCTGGCCTTCACAGTGAAATTCATCTGGCATAGATGACTATTCGTATATTGTGGATGCAGTGTTTGTGTAGTATTTTCTTTAAGCCCATAGAATAGGAGAGAAAATGTCTTATTTTCTTTGTACCGTCTTTGTTTTTGTTTTGTGCTTTTGCGTTTTTCTCTCCTAACTATGTAGCTGTTGAAGATGCATCTTTGCCTGTGGTAAGCATTTTTTATAAACGCTACTTTCTGCAAGAAAATGCGTTTTTCGGGTTTGCTGTACGCCCTCCTCTCCCCCCCCCCCCCC
>SMGT01015422.1:478390-491968 GCA_004794575.1 Lanistes nyassanus | reverse complement strand
CCCCCACACACACACACTGCCAACAAACCCTGCTAACTGAAAGCGGTACGCCTCCATACATCGGAAGTTTTTCAATTCTGTTTTGATGTATGCAGAGGTTCCAAATACAACACACTTGAAAGTGTCTGCAGCACGTACAGAACTGCTGAACGGATATTTTGCTGATATCGCTCTCCGACAGGTTCTTTGGCAATTCGTAATGACCGATGCGGTGTGGCGTTGTCCATCAGGGAGTCACGACACCACACCGCGACATTCACCACTGTCACCTCACGCACTCAACGGACTCCTGTCCTTTGGCCATCAAGGTTTTATTAACCGTCAACTGTACATCAGAGTGGCGAGCTGGTTTACGAACTCAGTAAATCTCCATGCCTCTAAGACTATCCAACTTCATCCGTCTGTGTCCCTTTCTCCCTCTGGGCGTCCAAAGTTTACCAGGAGGAAAAAAAACCTCCTTTCTCCTCGCACTTACTCCACTACAGTTTATAGATCTGCTGCTGACCTTTTCCAGTCTGCACGTGTGGCTGTGTTGGGCAACTGCATGCTTGGTGACCCTAGTTGACGATGCATGGTTTGGAGTTATGGCTTTTTAAAAATATGGTTATTGAGTTCTGCGCGACTTAAAATAGTGTGGCTGACTTGCCAGGCATGTCTGGCCTGTGAAGTGTTAAGTTCAGGCTCAGATCCGTCTTGGATGGAATGTTCTCTTCTAAACTGTACTCTCACTAAACTGCCCCCCACTGGCCTACCTGCTACCTACCGCCTGGCACGAATATTGTTACATCCGCCAGCAGCCAACATCTTGCCGGCATGTCGCTTCCCTGCTTCAGTCGAAAGCTTATCTAAATACTTTTCTGCACGCTGTTTAGCCAGTTTGGCTTTTTTCGCCGTAATCTAGTCTCTTCGATCCCTACTTAATCGTGCCGCTTCGCTCACTTTACTTACAAGATGGCGGCTGCTTTCGCTTTGGTCTCATGTGCGCGCGCATGTCGTCACCACCATAGAGCGAAACGTCCAGCACCCACGTTTCGTACGCTACCCTGAACGTTTTTCAAAGTCACTGCTAAGACACAGCCGGTCGACAACTGTAATTTGTTTAACTTTCGATGTAAGACACTGCCGCTTGCATCAGCGTACAGCACACCAGAAGTAACACATACGAATCCACCATCCTAAAATGCGCGACGTCGCTTGCAATCAGTGCATTCTGGGGCGATTTGGTGCAGTTTTACCGAATTTCGAAAAATTGTATAAAAAACCTATTAAAGTTATAAGAAACATACTTCGACCGTTGTTGGAAAGATAAATTTAAGTGGAAAAAGCATGTTCCTACCTGAAATTCGTCTGTTGCTGACGCTGTGTGGAAGACTATGTTGAATTACGTAACCAATGTGTATTTGTTTATTGACACCAAACACTCGACGGCGTATTACAGCCGTCTGCAGTACTTGTGATCCACACAAATGTAATCCATACAAATTCCTCATCTTTCCCCTCATCATTTTTGTCTTCTGACGATAATATTTCGAACATTTGTGAGCAGACATTCGAAAATGGCGGCGGGTCATTTTTCCCAACGAACGTGGGGAACGTGGCAGAGCACAGAACTCTGAAAACCCGTCTATTTTGTGGTCTAAGGGAAGGAACTCTGTAGAGAAATGATTCTTGTATAGGAAAACGCGAGTGACATCCCTTTCCAATGAACCACTTTCGTTAGTCGGCGCAAAATAGTGAGCATAGCGCCGAAATCCAAGCGCAACACATATACCCTCCTCCGGTTTACTAGCGCGCGGCATTTGGTAAAACTGCTCTGGTTAATGATGACATTGACAAATTATTGACAATGAAGAAAGTTAAAAATTAAGAAATGACTGGCAAAGACTGTCTCTGTTTGTGTTTGGCGTGCGGTTCGTACCGAATGTTTCTTGTCCGAAAGGTTGTATTTGCGTCACATCCGACAATAAAGCCGTGAATAATATTGTTCGGCTATAGCCATGTATGTGTGGAGATTTATTTATTTATTTATTTATTTTTGCTTTCTAACTTAATGTTATTTCACGTTAAAATATCACGTTAAAAGTTTGTGTTTTCATATCTGTCACATATTTATGTTTATAATATAGTTGAAGTGCCGTATAGTTACAGGAGACGCTAGACACGATGTGGATACTTACACAAGTTTTACGACAATAGAATGAAAACAATTGTAAACCATGACACGTCGATATTTCAGCAGTTTATTTCAGATTTTATAGGAGATAAGCACACATTTTCTAAGTAACTAAACTCAAAAAAAGATTATTATCTGTAAGCAAATATAATATTCATATATGTTTTACGACAATTGAATGGCAGCCACTGTAAACCATGCCACATCGATATTTCAGTAGTTTATTTCAGATTTTATAGGAGATTAGCACACATTTTCTAAGTAACTAAACTCAAAAAGATTATTATCTGTAAGCAGATATAATATGCATATAAAACATGATTATGTGATGATAGCCCAATACATACTGAATAAAGTAAGCCACTTCAAAAATAATTTGAAATAAACAAGGCATATAAAAATGTGTTTAAAAATGTTCCTGTATGCTACTTGTGTGTCAAACATCACAAAAGAATTTGTAAATCAAGGCATCAGAGCGTATCATAGATGTCCGCAGTATTTTCTGCCCACACCTGACACTTCACAATATGATTCATACTACCGGCTGTAAGACAACACCAAGACTGTGAAACTACTGGCCTCAAAACATTACACAACTCACGGGAGACTCCTAGCTGGCTCTGTTTACTGACCTGTCGATCGAGATGTGGCTTTATTATCTTCTAGTACCTTAGTAGGGTAGGGGTTAAGGACAGGCGAGGATGTTGTGAAGTCAAGTCAGCAGAAAGAAGGAAAACGATAAGTTATTATTGACCAAGCGTACATTGTTTATTCACATATACTCTGTTTTAGATATAATCTGAATCTTCATTCTTTATAGAAATCTCTTGTTACGAACTTTTTAATCGGCTAGAGGAACAGTTGGTCACTTTGTCACAGTGGAGTGGTTCAAATAACTATCATCTATCTGGACGAAAACAAGAAAAATGCACTTCAGCAGTAACAAGCACGAACCGTTTTTTTTTGTTTGTTTTTTTAATATGTACATGTGAATGTTGAATTGAATGTTCTAATGTTGTACGCTCTAAAAGACGTCCAACGAAACTGGTGTGAAAAGCATCCTTAATAATATTGACATTGTGTGAAAGACAAATAAACAGCTTGAGTCGTATTTTGAAAACACAGATGCATATTTAAAAAAAGTACAATAGTAAATGTATCCAATCAAAATTTTTAAAAAGAAATGTTCATGTATTCACAATTGTCACTGTCTTGGTTACAAATACCTAGCTGTTACGTCCTCTGGCCTGTCTACACATGCAGACAATTATAAAAAAAAGTTTATGTATACAATGTTATTGTTTACTTAATTCTAACTGTGCTTTATCTGAAGATTTTCCCAAGACCTCTTTTGAACAGTATGTACTTGGAATAAATTTACCCTTCTGAACAGGTAACGCCGTTCACACAGTGGCAGCATCCCGGAATTCGGAAGAGCGTTACGTTGTAGCCTGCAGTGATGGCATACACACCAGACACCAGCATATCGTTGGTTATGCACTTGCACTTATACTTGTCATTGACAGTCCTGAAATGAGGACATATGTCGTAAATATACAGTCAGCTGTACGGACACCACATTCACACATACACCTTAATAGCACGCACAAATCATGCACACGCACGCACGCACGCACGCACGCACGCAAAACCAGACAATCTCCGTTGTTTTCTCAGTGTCAGAAGAACAGCACAGCGCAGACTGGGGTACACCTTGTTTTGTTTTTAGTGTTGTAGTTTGTACCGGCACCGTTTTATTGTTGGCGTTGATGGCTGGTTTGTTGTTGTTGTTGCTTGTAGTGTTTCTAAACAGGTTTTTATCCATGTTTTATATGTCCGCTGTTTTGTTGTTGTCTCGTTGTTTATGTTTTATGTGTGATGGGTGGCAGCCATCACGGAGACGGTTTTGGCCACCACGCTCACAGCCACAGCGGACGCCGGGGGCAGTGCCTGGGTCGAGTACTGCCAGCGAACCGTGGCTGTGACGCACTGTGTCATCTGACCGCGTGCTGTGCTAGGCTCACTCTCTTTAAACGTCTCTATATCCTTCTAGGACAGTTGCAGATACTAACAACTAACATATTCGAATTCTACTTGATATACTCTTTCTTTAGATAGTAAATTCATCAAACATCCTTCTAGGACAGTTGCAGATACTAACAACTAACATATTCGAATTCTACTTGATATACTCTTTCTTTAGATAGTAAATTCATCAAACATCTTAATAGATTAGATTAGTTTGTAGGCATATTTCTTATCCTTTTCTATTCACATTAGCTAGGTAAACTGCCTTTTAACGTAATTATCTTTATTTCCTGCTCACTCTACTTAACTTTCCTTAACACTAACAGGAAGAGGAGAGCGCGCTCTATTCATCACGTATTTCCATGTTCTTGTATATATATATATATTCTTCATTTTTTTTATCCATACTTTTGTGCGCGTAACAAACACAAAATGTGCTATGCGCGATACTTTTACCCGCGAGCTCGGGCTGTTGCTGACAATGGTTTCATTGTGGCTCGCCCCAAATTCATTGTCGCTCGATAAAAAGGGGGGGGGGGCGGACCGGTCAAGGGGAGTGAACCGTGGGCCGACGGACAGCGTTGGGCAGCAACAGCGGCGGCACTCAATAAAGTATGTAGAGCGAGCTGTAACAAAAAGCCTGCCCCTCTGTTGGAAGAGAGAGAGAGAGAGAAAGTTTGCGAAGCGAACCCGCTTCATCACATATGGTTGTTCTTATTGCTGCAGTGTATGTTTGTAAATATTTTACTTGTGTAGCATTTTTAACTTCCAGTATTTTTTAAGGTCGAGTGCTGCAAGGCGCGGTGCGCTCCACTTATTGCCGGGACGCGAATATTTTTTTCCTACGCGAGCTTTAGCCACGCATGCGCAGACCACCTTTCATCCCATTAAGCGCATGCGCTCCTGGAACGCCTGAAACATGTGGTAAAAAAAAATTCCTCTGCCGGGACGCTGCGCTATCATCAATAATCAATCAATCAATCAATCAATCAATCAATCAATCATCATCATCATCATCATCATCATCATCATCATCATCATCATCATCATCATCATGTTGTTGCAGTAGTAGTAGTAGTAATAGTACTTACTCGCATGTCTCCTTAGGGAAGTACTGTCGGTATCCGTTAAACTGAGCAAATGTGCGATTCACGCCATATATGTCTACAAGTGATGTAGGAGAGTAGATCGAAAAGTTTCTGTAAATGTAAGAACAGACAGCGAACATTTACAGAACATTATACAGAGAACGTTTACAGAACATTATACAGAGAACATTTACAGAACATTATACAGAGAACGTTTACAGAACATTATACAGAGAACATTTACAGAACATTATACAGAGAACATTTACAGAGAACATTTACAGAACATTATACAGAGAACGTTTACAGAACATTATACCGCGAACATTTACAGAACATTATACAGAGAACATTTACAGAACATTATACAGAGAACGTTTACAGAACATTATACCGCGAACATTTACAGAAGATCATACTGCTACCATTTACAGAAGAACATCATACAGCGAGCATTTACGGAACAGACAGATTTACTGGTTAAGAACGGGTTACGAACACATCTTAAAGGTGAGCGCAGAACATAAGAAGTGGAGGATATATATATATATATATTATATGCCTATATGTATATTATATGCCTATATATATACCTAACAATACACACACATATATACACACCTATATGTATATATATGCCTATATATACCTAACAACACACATATATATATATACCTATATATACACCTATATATGCACATCTAAATTTTGTTATATATTTTGAAACAGAACGCATTTTACATTGATGTAGGACACTTGGTGTAAAAAGTGTTCTGGTCTGTGTTCTCGAAAGAGTTTAGAAGGCTGGAAAATGTATAAATGGTGATCTGATCATGTTCCAAATGTGTGCCAGCAGCATGTGTTCAGTCACGTAGGGGCATGCTAAGAACATTTAGAACACATATACTGTCCATCTTACATGTATTTACACACCCAGCGCACTTTTTACACGTATTTATGTTTAAAATATTTTTAGATTGTACTGTTTTTCGAGAGTAAGACAGAGGTGCTGATGGGGCCGCACTAGTCACATACAGATAATGTTATGTATAAAGGTCAATCAGAAATTCACACCCGCATAAAAATGTACAAGAATTCGCTGTTATAAACACACACGCACGCACGCAGAGAGAGAGAGAGAGATGTAGCTATCTTTGACTTCTTCTTGCCGATTGGTATTAATTTAGGGGTAAAAGCAAGTATGTGCTGCTTTTTGTGATATAACTTTCGGAGGGGGGTTGGTGGAGTGCATAGGACCTCAGAGGATCTGGATAAAGCCGTCAACTCCTTCATGTCTGACGTTTACTGAGACTGACAACCATATGTACTTACGATTGACAGCATCCGTGGTTCACCGCCATGGCTTTGTTGAGGGGAACAAATGGAATGCCATCTGGGAAAGAGACGTCACAGGTGTCTTCGAATAAGTCTGATATGTTAGCTGTCCGGTTGACTGGCGTTAACGTTCGCACAGCTAACCAGCCTTCTTTTTCCTCTTCTTGTGACCGGAAGTAGCCCGGAAAACGCTCGTTAAGAGGAAGGAGTCCCAGGAGGCCCGCTTTGGTCACCGTGACAGTACTGCAAACAGTATGTACGCTGTTATATTGTGAGATTTGGAAACCTAGGCAAGCAAAAAGGCCCCCACCCCCACCATCCGTCTTTCTGTCCTCCGTCTTTCGACATTCGTTCTGTCTCTTGTCTGTTCTGCATCCAGTTCAGGCTGATTGTTCAAGTCAGTTATCACGCCTTTCATTTTACTGGTCATTTTGATTGTTGTTGCATAGAATCTGTTTAATAACAGTTGTGGTTACAGTTCGACTTTTGTATAATGTCTTTTTAATGTCAGCTGTGATCACAGTCTGTTGTGGTAAAGTATCTGGGTTTTTTTTAAATAACAGCTGTGATTACAGTCTGACTGTTGTATAATATCTGTTTAATATTACTTGTAGTTACAGTCTGATTGTTATTGTATCATGTCTGTTTAATATTAGTTGTAGTTACAGTCTGATCACAGACTCTTACTTTTGGTCTTGGGCAGTCCCTTCGCTCTGTCTCTGGTGAATGTTTCCAACAAGCCCCAGATTGACCACGAGCAGGATACAGTTGACAGCACCCTGTCAAAATCGTGAGCGGTGTGTAGATCAAAGTAACCCGTGGAAAGCGCGTTGTGTATACAGCTTACAGCACCTTGCCAAAATCATTAGCCCTAAGGACTTTAGTGTCCAGGAAAACTTTGTTAAGGACCATTAGAGGTCATTAGAGGTCACTCTATTAGAAACCTGCGTTATAGATCGCATATCACTGCTAAAGAACCGCAGTACATCGCCCCGTAACCAAAACTCAGTTAGAGGTTTCTGGGTAATAGGAAACTGCATGAATAAAATTTTTCAAAAAATTTATACATTAGGCTATTTTTCACTAGAAGACTATAACAGATCGCAGATCTCTACTTGAAACTGCGTTAAAGATGTACTTCAAATAGTTAATGTTATTGGTGGGTCGGAAGTGGTTAAATTAGTTATTTCAAAGCAACAGTGCTGCCACCTGGAGGAGATTTCGCATTATGGGGACTTGTCCTATTAGAGACTACTAGCTTCAGCATATGGCCAGTGCGAAAAGGCAGTTTGGCCGTGGAGTCTTCACAATCTTTAACTCCAGGATATAATCTGTGGCCATTTCTGGATTCCAAAGCTACACCACAGACCTACCCAGGGTCCTGGGATGGCACGGGGTGAAGGGACGTACCAGAATGCCGATGAAGATGACAGTCCTGGAGGCTGGCGATGTTGGAGTGTTCTCCATGTTTCCCCTGGCGAGTGCAGTCACAGGACGGACGGCAGAAAGCACAACCTAACAACAAGAAAACCGAACAAACAAACAACAACAACAACAACAATAATAAGTTAGGCTCGGTGGTGTAACAACAGAGATTTTGTCCTGCGCGTAAGTGACACATGCATTTAATGCACAGCCAGTCAAAGTAAGGTACTACTAACACAATGGTTAAACATCGGTTAGGATACAAATTTGTAGTGCGTCGACAGATGTATTTCGGCGTCGGAACTAAGTCCATCCAGCAAGTGACTGAACGCTGTTCGCTTAGGGAAAAAGTGGAACGAGATGTTGGATGTTCAGAGAAGACGGAAGGGCGAGAGACTGGCGGGAATAGACAAAAGACCGGGAGGCTTGGGGGTTGGGGGGAGAGAGAGAGATAGACAGTAGCACGTCACAGAAGTAGCGCGGGGTTGTCGCGTAGAAAGCGGGGTACGTTGTCTCGGATCGGAATTCCACCGCACGTTGTCAAGGAAACGTGCCATGAAACCAATGACGCGTAGTAAGCTAGTCACTTAGTATGAGCTATTACTAAGCGCTATTTTTAGACCACTGAGAGACGACCAACCCACGGGAGTAGGAAGGAACAGACGCGCGCAGTTTTTGAGAGTTAGTGGACGATGGACGCTGAGAGAGTGGTGCCGACGACCTGAAGGGACCGTGACAGACGGACTTTTCTGCAAGTGCCCAAACACCCGAGCAGAGCCCTTCATCGGCGCTCGAAGGCTGTGAGAGTGTCGCCTGATTTTTGTGTACAAACCCTCTGCCCAGACCGGAGGTAGGCCAAATACTCGATATTTTTGTAATCATGTGTATTTTGTGAAAGTATGATACTATAGAAATGTGTGATTGTAGGGTTTTTGTTTGGTAAGTTCCCAGGCTAGTCAGCGCCTCCTGAGCAGTGACGTAACCACCGCCCCCCCCGCCCCCAGAGGTGGATGTGGCTGTGACACGACCGCGGTGAGTTCAGTGTGACCTATGTTGTGACTGACAGCTCCAGTGAACAGCTTAAAGTCCGTACCGCACTACCACTAGAGTGGAGGAGAGAAGATTTTTCCCAAGTGAGAGATCTGTTGCAGGAGTGTGTTACGATCCTTCGTAGATAGACACTTCGTGATAGTAAGTTTTGTGACGCCACTTTGACATCCTTTGAGGATTGTGATGAACATAAAGTCTAAGTGACGCGACTTTAATATCCCTTGAGCATTGTGATGAACATTAAGTCTAAGTGACGCGACTTTAATATCCTTTGAGGATTGTGATGAACATTAAGTCTAAGTGACGCAATTTTGATATCCTTTGTGGATTATGAGGAACAGAGTCTATGTAGCGATATTTTGATATCTTTTGTGAATCACGGTGAACAGTAGGTCTGTGTGACGAAACTTAGATATCATTTGTAAATTACGAGGAATAGTATATGTGGCAAATACTTGGCATCCTTGGACATACTAACTGTGGTTGATAATAAGTCTGTGTGAGATCCATACTTTGACAAATTTTAAAATTTTTTTGGTGGGAAATTACCGGCGACAGTAGGACAGCGATAACCTTTGAAAACCTAGTGCATAGTACGTTTTTAGACCAGTGAGTGTTTAGGAGATTAACTGATTCTGGAGATTGTTTAGATGAAAGAGTTGAACATTGTGTGAGGACAGAAAACGGTGTTAGTTGTTTGAATTAGTGTAGATGAGAACGAGGAAAACCTTAAGTTATTGAATCAGTTGGTGTGTACGTGCAGTGATAGAGAAAGACAGTCGGAAGCCGCCGGCTGTGAGTATCGGAGAGGGAGTGCGAGTGTGTAGTTTAATAAATAAGGCCGGGTCCTTTTTAGAAAAACTGCAACGTCTCGTTGTCTTGTGTTTGTGCGGAGTCTCGCGCAAGAAAAACACGCCCATAAGCCTTTGGGCGCTTGGTGAGAGTAAGGTGGGTGGCCGAGTGGTGTGTAACACACACCTTACTGTCTGGATGTGCAACGAGTACCGTAGGTTAAGCTGCTGACAGGCGCTGCTAAGGTTGTCAACAACAGCGAGCAATGTGAACCTCTGCTCTCAAATGTTTATTGTCCCAAGACATCACTTATAGAATCCCAACCTCCTGTAGGTAAATACACACCGACTGAAAGGTTCCAAAACTACCCACATCCAGCAGAACAAACGTGTTACAGACACACAAGCAAAAGATTTCCGTGCCTCGCGAGAGAATCAGCGTGATTTTTCTTAACACACGAGAAAAGGGCGAATTTAATGTCACAAAATAAAAGAACATACTACTTACTGCATCCAGACAATGCAAATACCCATCTTCGTTTGCAAAATAATTCTTGGAAAGAGCTTTTTTTGGCCAACACATGCATTAGGTTACTAAGGTAGACATCATAAGCCATTGTAGGTGCACTCATTACGTTGTTAAACTGTAATTAAAAGTCGCATTATAAAGCATTATACCAACTTACTTTGCCCGGCTAAGCAGTAACTTGCAGCAGCAAACACAGTGAGAGTTTTCTGGGTAGCGAACACTGGAGATCTGTCACCCTTTATACTGTTGAGAATAACGTCTCCTGTACAGCTACATCCTGGTTTCCTTTCAGGGTAGAGAAACCCGAAGAACACAAAATATAGAGCTAGACTGGCTCTGACGCTGTTTTCTTCTGAAAAGCGGGGCACCACAATTGAAAGGATCTGCCTGGTTCCTTTCTTTCGACCCTCTCTTTTCTGCGTGTTTGGGTACGGTAAGCTCCCCTGGTCGCATGCGTTTGCATACGGTGACTGTGAGCGTTTCAAATACTTCTTGTTGTATTGAGAGCAAGTGTTAACATGGCAGACTGCTGCCTTCCCACTAATTTTATGCTTACAAATGCGTCATCCTTCAATTGAATTTATTGTAACTGTGTTTGTCAGGTAGGGAGAGAACGTCTTTAGGGGGAGAAAAAAAATCTTCTTAGTCTAGTTGGAAGCAGCAAAGAGATGAGGTGAATGTCGAGTCGAGTCGTGTAACAGGGTTTGGTTTATTATTATTATTATTATTTTTTATACAGTTTGCTATAGGCCTACTCTTTGTTGCTGTCGGCGAGACTCAGTGTAGCAAAACAGTTCTTTTGTCCTGTGACAGTCGATTGTGACCTCAATGACAGTTCCGTGTATTTTAGCTGAATTTTATTCGGGTGTAACTGTTAGCAGAATATGGCCTTTCGAGTGAAAGAGCTTTAACGAGTGAGAAAGAGTGGTGAATTCTCTGACGTCAGTTCTCCACTCCATTTGGTCTGGGAGTTGGGGAAACCACTGCGGAAATGTATTGTTACGAGTGACTGTTCCCTAGATTAGTGATCTACAGTCGGTGGATCACGTCTCCAGTCGTCAGCCGGCCAACTAGGTCGTTGCAAGGTGACAATCCAAGTTCATCCTGGCGTTGAAGTCAAGTACATCCAGCCTTAGGAATATCCTCCGGGTGGTGAAGTCGTGATGATCCATCCGGTTTAGGACTGCAAAGCCTTCTGTCAACAGTTCCTCTCTCTCGTTATCACACTGGACCTGTTCTGCTTTGGTCTGCGAGCTTCTTGAGCGTATCACACGCAAGTTTTCTGTCGTCGTTCTTCACCCCAAATTCTGTAGTCTTACGGCTGCTTGTTGACCCAACCACCCGCCCTCTGTTGACTTGCATTGACTTTTCCTATCTCCTCTCCATACGTAAGACTGCCCGTAAAATGACAAGGCCAACGGGCCTCACGACGATCTATGACCGGAAAGTGAGACACAAACACGCTTTGGCGTACTGTATAAACCTTCGAGGACTTAACCCATCCTTCCACTTGATAAACTGCAGCAAGGCAGCTCTCTATTGGCAAAAATAAAAGCTTTGGGGGAAAGTTGCGGGGGTGGGGTGGGGAGAAAAACACGACAGCATGAGATCGCTTACATCTTTTAAACCACAAAGAACAGAAATTTGTTTTTAGACTTTTGTTACAACTCCCCCCCTCTCTCTCTCTCTCTCTCACCGCAGTCCGTCTCATCAGTGACGGAGGGGGGGGGGTTGTAGGGGCGTGTCCTTTCTACCAACACTCGTGCAAAACACAACACAAGACCGGCAGAGAAAATCAACGAGGCCCCAGCCAGGTATAATTTCTTAAACTCCCCGGGTTTACCGAAATTCTCTAACTTAATAGAATTCACTCACTTCAATCACTATAGGTACAACTACAAGCAAAACAAATGTCAAGAACCCGATCCAAGACCCAGATCGGCCAACACTCTGCAGTTTCACTACATACAGGTAAATTTTACAAAATTCTTAAATTTCCCAGGCAACTCTAGCAGAAATTGCATCTACACTCATTCCTCTTGCAATCACACCCACCATTCGCACAACAGCATATAGAGCATAACTCCCTTTCAGCCCTTTCGCCAGTTCCACTGTTACTAATAACTTCAAGACAT
Organism: Lanistes nyassanus; assembly: GCA_004794575.1. Lineage (NCBI taxonomy): Eukaryota > Metazoa > Mollusca > Gastropoda > Architaenioglossa > Ampullariidae > Lanistes > Lanistes nyassanus. Next base: position 479,414 of record SMGT01015422.1, on the reverse strand, counting down.
TACACCCCAGACCATACCAAAGATTATCGCACCTTTCACTTCTTTCAATCTCCAGGTTTCGTTACTAATAAAGTCCTAAATGTTTATATTTCACTCAATTCCACAGCCACTGATAACTTCGTGTCATAACAGTCTGACTTCCTTCAATCTCCAAGTTTCGTTACTAATAAAGTCCCAAATGTTTATATTTCTCTCAATTCCACAGTCACTTCGTGTCATAACAGTCTGTACCCTGATTTCACGAATGTTGGGGTTAACGACATAAGACCGAAAGATGCGTACGTTACCGCTTCCCGAATGATCTTCTACAAAATAAAGAATCTCTGCGCAGCAAGTTGTAGCTGCCCAGGCTGCTGACGCATAGCGCCACAGAGACTCGTAGTCGAACCAAGATGGAGCCTGTAGACGAAGATGTCAACTGCTCGACGTGTAAACTCCAAAGCGCTCCTTCAGCGTGAAAACTCACGAAGATATCAACAATACTCCAAGTGAGGGTGGTACTCCCAAAACACTTTTTTTCACTATATCCTCAGGAACAAACTCAAACACTTGAACGGAGATATATATCCTCCCACCTGCTCGATCTCTTGGGGATGACACAAAGAATTCCCCCACACCACTGGAAAGTCGCACAGATCAGAAAAGTCCCCACCAATTTAGACTATCTACTAATTTTAGTTTGCTTCCCTTCAAACGCTTTTTGATTGCAGAGGTTTTACAATGGGCTCTCAGAACATTAATCACCTTTTTCTTAACCGTCTGTTTGAATTAAATATGAAGACCGCCTAGTGGTTAAGGCGTCCGCTTCCGAGGCGGGAGGTCGGTGGTTCGCATCCCGGCCGAGTCATACCTAAGACTTAAAAATTGGCAATCTAGTAGCTGCCCTGCCAGACGCCTGGCACTACAGGGAACAGTACTAGGACTGGTTGGCCCGGTGTCAGTATAATGTGACTGGGTGGGACTGAGGCCCGTGTTGCGCCAGCAGTCCCACGTGTGGCAGCACGTAAACTTTGTCTAAGCAACA
>SMGT01015422.1:449033-461640 GCA_004794575.1 Lanistes nyassanus | reverse complement strand
TACGTGGTTCTTGTGTGTACGTGCGTGGTTTTTGTTTTTTCTTCTGAAAAGCGCAGCATCACAACTGAAGGCATTTGCATCCTGTCGATACAGTACTGAAGTTTGTTGTCACCGTATTAGTGTTTCATTGAGTACAGGTACAGGTATCCTTTAGATAATATACATTTATAACCCTTCACTTACTATATAGTTTTACGGAGCATTTATACAGACCTGTACACAGAGTTCCTAACTAATAAAGCAAGCACTGAAACCCGATGAGAGGCTCCGCGGCAATGCCCTTTTACCCTCCCTCGACCCTTCTATGCATTCCTGCATAGCGACACGGCGACGAGGCATTCCTGCTCTGCCAGTCACCTAGCTACAGTAAGCCTTGCTCGCGAGACAGGGCAAGATGTAGCTGCGCGAGGGAGTCAGCGCAAGGCCAGAAGTTCGCTCACCTCCCAAAGTTCAAGGGTCACATGCAGACATAATTCTCCGAAAAACCCCATATCACTGGCTTTTTTTTTTTTTTGTCACCTGGGTCTCCCCAACTGTTCCAAGGGGAACAGCAGGTTCCAAGTAGGTCACGAAGTCAGCGCGTGTATCAAGACTGTGTGGCCAGATTACAAGCACAAGCATCTTAAAGTACTGACCACATACAAAGTACATGTACCTTAAATAAATGTATATCCAGATACTCTTGTGATGGTTGGCAGCCATCACGGAGATGGTTTTGGCCACCACGCTCACAGCCACAGCGTCGCCGGGGGTGGGGGTGGGGGGGCCCAGGTCGAGTGGTGCCCAGCGAACCGTGGCTGTGAGGCACTGTCCTTTCACCGCGTGCTGTGATAGGCTCACTCTCTTTAAACGTTTCTATATCCTTCTAGGATAGTTGCAGGTACTAACAACTAACATATTCGGATTCTACTCGATTTACTCTTTCAGTAGATACTAAACTCATCAAACATCTTAATAGATTAGGTTAGTTTGTAGGCATACTTCTTATGTTTTTCTATTCACATTAGCTAGTTTAACTGCCTTTTAACGTAATTATCTTTATTTCCATCTCACTCTACTTAACTTTCCTTAACACTAACAGGAAGAGCGAAGCGCTCTCTAGTCACTGTATATTTTCATGTCCTCGTAGGTATATTCCTTCACTTTTTATTCTAAATGTTGTATGTGTAAGAAACACAAAATTTGGCCTTTGCCGCGTGTACGCCGGCTTGCTGCTGCTGGACCGGACAGTGCCACCGTTGTGGCTCGCGTCCACCCTGTAAAAGCTGGGTGCGGGCCGGACAAAAAGGGGGCAGGTTAGCTCAGTTGGTAGAGCTACGGACTAGCAGATGGAAGGTTGCTGGTTCGAATCCTGGTGTGGCCAAAGGATTATTTCCTGGAGTTAAACATTGTGCAGACTCCATTCGGCCATTTCCCCGAACATTAAACTGCCTGTCTGCACTGACCATCTTACTGCAGCCATCAGTCTGGTGGTTCTTTCAGTGCATAGTTTAGTAATAGGACCCCATCCCCCATGGGGCGAAATCACCGCGAGATGGAAGCACTGTCCCTCTAAATAACCACCACCACCACCACCGACAAAGGAGAGTCCCGAAGTAGGGTGGAGCAGGAGGAGGGCGAGAGAGAACATGTAGGGTGGTAGCGAAGTGCCAGTAAACCGTGGGGTGGCGGAGCATGTAGGGCTGCAGGAGCAGTGGCGGCCCTAAATAAAGTGCGCAGAGGGCGTGGAAGGAACCCTGCCTTTGTTTTGAAGGAGAGAGAGAGAGAGAGGAAAGTTGCGAAGCGAACCCGCTTCATCACACTCTACACTGAATATAAATGCTTCATAAAGAAATATTTTTTTTCAGATCTACATCATTATTTTTAAGCATGACTATTTGCATCAGTATATTTTCAGTTTGTGGGAAAATCGCTTTCTCAGTCTCACATCATGTGCAGCTCTATTTGGATTTTTGCTATGAAGAAGAAGAGCAAGCGCGATCATCATACGGTGCCATCGGACACCAAATTCTTTGGCCTTAAATGCCTTGATCTGTTGGTCCCAGAACAGTTTTGAAAACTCATCTGTTGGGGTGCATTCTTCCATCATCTTTTCCATGCTTTTATGCAGTTTTTCATGTACAACAACAGCTTCTTCAAAATTTCTGTTGAAAACTTTCAAGTTCGTTCCTGAATTTCTTAGCTGTTTTACAAGACTGTTTTAGTTCTGCTTTTAACTTTTCCGTGGACAATAATCGCAAAGAATCATATATATTTAGGCGCAACTTCTCGTTTTTTCAGCTTTTGCGTGCATTAATGTAAATGTTTTTCAGTTTCTTTACATTGTTTATTCGTATTAACAGAGTCAATCCAAAGCAAGCACTCCTTTGACCTAACACACGTTGAGCTGCATACATCAGCTTCAGGTTTGTGTGGGTAAAGTACATGCAGAAAATCTTTTCCATTTGTACTGTCTGATGGATGACACGAAAATTTTTGATGCTGTCACTCCCCTACACAGACGTTTTGTCAGACAACTGCTTTAAAGGATAAATTGCATCGCTGGATATGGGTGCTTAAAACAAAGCCTATGGGTTTCAGAAACATCACCCTGTATTCTTTTTTTTTCGAACTCGGGCTGTTTGATTAGATTTTTTTCTGGCGTGGGTCGAAAAGCCTTCCGTGAAACTGATTAAGGCGCCATTTAGGGTCGTGACGTCATGCGCTGTATAACAAAATGGCAGTGAACCTCCACGCAGATGCGACAAAATTTCCTTTGGGCAAAGGCAAAGGTCGTTATTGTGCTTTATTTGGGTGCATAAATTACCAAGGAAAAGGATATACTCTACATAATTTTCCTAAAGATGAATCTTGTAGAAAAGAGTGGATCAAATTTGTCCAAAGCAGACGAAAAGATTTCGACACCCACGTACCGCCGCTAATACGAGAATCTGAATAGCCACGAACAGCCACGAACAGCCACGAACAGCCATGGTTTTTAAAGGTATATCAAGCATCAGAATGCACTTTCCGAATTAATGCATAATATGCCAAAAATCGACACTTGTGTACGCACATTTTAAATAATTGTGTTAGTTCTGTTATCGTCTACTCGTCTGCCGTGAATCACTCCAATGCAAAACCCCGAATAGCCAAAATTCGACCGGTATAGCATGTACTAGAAGGGATAAGCTAATATTAAAATATATTTTATAAGTTTCTGATGCATAATATACCAGAAAAAATCACAGATTTATGGAAAATTTGAAGATATGTGTCTGAAATGTCATCGTATTTTCGTCTGTGGAAATGCATATCTCCCCGAATAGAACGGATAGCCACCAAAAGCCACGGTTGTGGCAGCTTGTTTCCCTTTCATAAAACCAGTCAATAGATTCAGAGCACTGTGTACATTTGGGTGCTAGATATGATGAGGTCATACACTTACGAGTGTAAAATAAGTTTACTAAGTTCCTATTGTTTGAATTGTAAGTGGCAGACAGCCATTTGTCATTTGACTTTTAAATAAAGGAATTTCTTCCGCAACTGTCAGAGCTTTTATTTTACTTTGCAATTCAGTGTGTGAATTCCCTAACAGCCGTACTGATTATCAACTACAAATTTACAAAATTAATTCCTCTTACTTGCTGGTGACTTTCTTTTCTTTTCTTTTTTTTGTGTGGTGGTTTTGGAGTCTCCCCAGTTTTCTGTGGTAAAATTCTTTTGGGAGACCGCCTGGTATAAGTGTACCCGTTCCTGACGGAGCTGTACGACAGTCACATAGTCAAGATGTTTACTTCTGTGTTTATGAAAGTAATGTCGTGCATAATGCACCAAATGATCTGTATCAGCTGTTCGCAACACACATTCAGTCTGAAGCTACTCTGTTGCCAACACACTGGTAAATTAAACGATAAAATCTGTGTAATGGCATTTTTATGTGGAGCAAAGTTTTTCGAAAAATGGAGTCTCAATCTTGTGTTAATTCATTTGCAATGAAACTGTGTTAGCAAGAGCACATCTCAAACTGTTTTGTTGTTTACATGTGCGTGTGCGTGTGTAGGTGGAGGAAGAGGCTTCAGTTATAAAGATTAAATAATGGCAAATGTTTTGGTTCCTGGTCATCTTCCTTCGTAGTAGCGCTCACAGCAGATTCTCATCCCGACTTCTGTTGAAAAATTAGTAGCAGTATCGGTAGATCTATTAGAAAACCATTTTACCGCCAGCATACTTTCAGATCTAAATCAAAGTGGCCCCTCAAAAAAATCAACAACAGACCCCATCCACCGTTCTAAGAAAAAAAAACCCCCATCAACTTACCCAGTTGAATGATTAATAAAGAACAAATAAGTGTAGCATTATGTGATGAAGAGGACGTCACTGCACCACGAAGAATGTAACATTATTCAGAAGTCACGGCACCACGAAGAATGTAACATTATGTAGGGCGGCACCCTGAACACAGAAGTCCGCAAATACTCTGTGATTCAGTACTTTTTATTCGACACACCCAGTGCTACTGTCTCCATATCTTTCTCCAGCTTCGTAACTCCGCCCAGTCCATCGTCCAAAAGCCAAAAAGAGCAGAAAGCCCAAAAGCGAAAAAGCCAGCCAGCCCTCTCCCTGGTCGTGCCAGCCTCTTTATACTCCCTAAACTAAGGACTAAGGGTCAGGTTCCCATGGGCAGCTGGACCCTCCTGACTGCTATAGTTTGGGTTATGCTGTCAATGTACTTGTGTGACTGGGTGCGAGTAGCTCAACATAGTGTGTCTGACTTGTCATGCATGTTCACACTAGGCAGTCTGTTTGAGTGTACTGCAGGTCCATTCCCAGCCCTGTCAAATATAGAATATGCTATACTTATGTGTCCCGCGTCTATCCACTAAATACCATAATCTAATATACCGCTTATTACGCATATTGTTATATGAGGACCGAGCGCTTAAATTATCGAATGATAACTCTAACAAGAGGTACTGGCAGTGCTCAACATAACCGTATGCAGACGCACGTGACCAAGGGAGTTTACCGTACCCAAACACGTAGCAAAGAGAGGGCCGAAAGAAAGGAACTTCGCAGATCCTCAGAGGATCGGTCACGTGCGTCTGCATATGGTTATTTTGAGCGCTGCCAGTACCTCTCGTTGGAGTTATCAGTTGAATGATTCGTTGAAATGAAGTAAGCAAAGTGTTGCTGTGTCTGGATTAAATCAAGGATCACACATGTGGATCTTATGCAGCAGCTGTCGTCGCCATTCGTCAGAGGTGTCACTCCTGCCTGTCTTTGGCACCTTGTGAAAAGACAGGCCTCTGTGTCTAGTTTTTTGTTTTGTTTGTTTTGCTGGACAGCCTACTGTAGAACAATGGGCACATCCTCCCATCGTTGATTAATCCGCTTCGTTCAAATGAAGTGTAAACACGCACTGGATAAGCATGGATCGTAAATATAGCCGCAGAGATTGTACACTGCAGCTGTGCCCCACGTCGGACCGGAAATTGGGGGGGGGGAGGTTACCTTTCTGCGTCGCTGTTGCTGTCCATTTATTTTTAAAAAGACCGCCTCGGTGGTCTAGTGGTAAAGCGTCTGGTTCCGAGGAGGGAGGTCAGTGGTTCGCGCCCCGGCCGAGTCATAGCTAAAAAATTGGCAATGTAGCAATTGCTCCGTCAGACCCCTGGCACTTCAGGTAGCAGTACCAGGACTGGTTGGCCAGGCGTCGATATAATGTGACCGGGTGGGACTGAAGCCTGTGTTGCCACAACAGTCCCACGTGTTGCGTTATGTAAACTTGTCTAAGCAACACAGTCCTGATATCAACTTAGTCTGTGGCATGACGTTAACCAGCGAACAAGGAACCAACCTTTTTTTTTGTTGTTGTTGTTGTTAAAAAAATCATCCGGCAGCCGACGCGTCCAATGGTGAGCTTTTAAAGAAGATGGGAGCCTCTGATATTAATATATTGCCAATTTTTACCCTTTCCCCCAGCAGTTACCAGAGTTAAAACGTCTCGACAGTGTCACATTATTTTCATAGCTATTTACTCATGTATGTTAGTGACTGGGTTCTGATATGATTTCACTCTTTCCTAACTTGCTGGACTGCTGCCATTAGTTCATGCTGTTTACAGTAAGGGTTAGTATTTCATATCAGTCTGTAATGAAATGTAATCTATATTTGTTTGGTTGATCAGCTTATGCTTATAAATGAAGAAAACACACCACATGGATGCCCACCGTAATAAAAGTGTTGTTTTGGGGTCAGATTCCCCTGCAATCAACTTTTTTGTGTTGTCAGGAAGTTTTCGGACTGCTTGAAATCACTGCAATTAGTTTTTAGGGAAAGGTTCAATGTTGTGTTATAGGTCGGACGTACTGAGCACTATTAAGATGACGGACTACCGTCTTCCCGTTAATTTTATGTTTACATATGCCTTATCATTCAACTGAATCAATTGTAACTTTATTTGCTGTAAGTTGTGTAGTTGAAGTCACTGTTTCGGAGCACTGTCACATGTCACTCCTAGGTTATCACCTGTCACTCTTAGTTTAGCCTGTTCGCTCCTCCCCCTCCCGACACCTTGGTAGGTGGGCGCTACGTCATTAGCCATAGCAGCGTCCCTGCTCCACCTAGTCTGGTCAGAACTGGTCTGAACTAGAATAAGGTGGTTCCTGTGAATGCAGGGCGAAAGGGCACACAGTATTTAAGGAGGGGGAAACCAGGAAGGGCATGGGAGATAGACTCGGACAGGACATGGAGAGAGAGTTAATGTAGGAGGACCAAAAGAAGCGGACACGTGTAGACCCACGGACCTCTATCCCTCGCCATCTTAGCCAGGACGTCGAAAGAGCTTCAGCTAGCAATCACGCTGAATACACTGGGCTGTATTTCGCCGACACGTCTACGAAATAGACCTGTAAGTGACTGTTGACTGTGCCTTATAAGTTAAGGACTGCTCTTGCCATAAACTTATCTTAGAGTCTGGGACTCGCGTTGATTTAAGATAGGTGGTTTTATTCTGCCGGAGACAGGAGACGTTAAGCTAGTGGCCGGGTGTATGCCGAAAGGGGAGGTAGAGGAAGTGCTGGTCGTGGCAGTGTCATAGCTTCATTGTTGGTCGTTGAATAGCTTTGGAATTGTGTATGGCAGAAGTAGTTGTTTCTGTAGTGACGAGAGTAGGAGCTCTGTTGTCGGTCACTTACTGTATTTGTGTATAGATCGGGATCATAGGCCGTTTTGCAGTTTGATTTCCCCTCTGGAGTTCGATTATCTTCTTGTCTGATATCGCGTGGTATGACGTAATCAGGCAGCGTCTTACCCTAGACACGAGCACGGTGATTCTTTGTAAATAATCTGTAGATTTATTTGATGTTGTCAAGTCAGTTAGTGTTTGAAATATATGTTGAATAACGGTTCGCTGCAGTTGTGTCTTTTATGAGGGTGGGGGCTCTTGAGCAAGAAGTGTTTTGCCTGTGTGAGACTGAGCGAGCGTGTCAGAGTATGAGAATCTTTTCCCTCGGTAGATTTCTCTAGTTATTCACATTATTTCATAGCGTCGTCACAATTTGGTGTAGAAACCATTGACCTGAGGCAATAAAGGTTTTGGTGACGATTGCTCAATTAAATCTACATTTACGAGATCACCATAAAAGTTTGTCCAATAATTCGGAGAAGTCGAGTCCAGTAAGTTAAGGTACGGCCCGTCGCGTCACAAGCACTAGCTGTATTTTAATTGATAACGATTATTTATTAACCTGCCCGATTATGTCCCTTGCAGCATATACCGGTACGAAGACCTGTACCTGTATACCGCACCGTTTTAAGACCGTACCAGTATTTACAGGTATTCCTCTACGTACCGCCTTCTCTACTAAATGCTTTACCGAGAACAAGCATATAGCTTTCTCAACTTAAACTTTAGTCCAAGTGTGCGGAAAATATATGGAAGAGTAGGACGGAGACGATCATGTAACCCTGCCTGTCTAGCGAGTATCATTTTTTAAAGGAGCCAACTGGCTGCTAAACATTTTTCAACTACTCGTGCACTGCAGGCTTCCACAACTGATTTTCCTAGGGTCCAGTCAAGTACACATAATCAAAAATAGTACTATGTTTAATGTTGTTTGTAACACGTGACTGATTTGTTCAGTATATCTGGCTTTACAGGGCCTTGACAAAAAGCGTGAAAGTGAAATGTAGTGTCGTTTTCTATACAACTTATATAGGTAACGATTGTGTCTTAAGTAGATCAATGCGTACATAAAAACGCATGGGAATGATTGTAGGTGCAGACGAACTTAGCCTTGTTGTACGCACTTACATCTGTTGGAACAACGTATTTCTACAACTTGAACGATTGAAATTTGTCGCGTTCGTTTTAACTGAAGTTCGTGTGTTGTCAAGTATATGCAGTCTAAGGGGGCAGACCCTGACGTGTAATATTTACAGCACACTCCCAGCTGGCCCAGCAGGCATGTGGAAAGTGTCACGTCTGCGCTATACTGCATGAGACACCGCGCTTATAACGGGTGAACAGACTTGAGATTCTCTGCCGTAGAAGGTATAAACTGATCTGAAGGAGGGTTAAAAATACATTGACTCACTGGTACTTGTATCACTGGCCATCTAGCCACCACCGGCAGTACAGTTTCTGTCCTGCTAACCATTTTACTACACAATCGTAATGACACAGATCAATTAATTGTAGCCCCTTTTTTTTTACTTCTCTCTTCCTTGATCATCGCATTCTTTAAACAGTAGCATCGTTCCCATAATATACGGGCTCTTTAAATTAATGTCTTGTTATAAACACGCTTGACACATTGTATCAAGCAAAGACACCACGCATTATGTATAATACCTTGCGCATTATGTATGCAGCCTTCTGTCTGTGTGTTCACCCTGCTCCTTGTGTATTTGATATGTTCATTGTGTATTTGACATGCTCATTGTGTATTTGACATGTTCATTGTGTATTTGATATGCTCCTTGTGTATTTGACATGTTCATTGTGTATTTGACATGCTCCTTGTGTATTTGATATGCTCCTTGTGTATTTGATATGTTCATTGTGTATTTGACATGCTTATTGTGTATTTGACATGCTCCTTGTGTATTTGATATGTTCATTGTGTATTTGACATGCTCATTGTGTATTTGACATGCTTATTGTGTATTTGACATGCTCCTTGTGTATTTGATATGTTCATTGTGTATTTGACATGCTCATTGTGTATTTGACATGCTCCTTGTGTATTTGATATGCTCCTTGTGTATTTGATATGTTCATTGTGTATTTGACATGCTCATTGTGTATTTGATATGTTCATTGTGTATTTGACATGCTCATTGTGTATTTGATATGCTCCTTGTGTATTTGATATGCTCCTTGTGTATTTGATATGTTCATTGTGTATTTGACATGCTCATTGTGTATTTGATATGTTCATTGTGTATTTGATATGTTCATTGTGTATTTGACATGTTCATTGTGTATTTGACATGCTCCTTGTGTATTTGATATGCTCATTGTGTATTTGACATGCTCATTGTGTATTTGATATGCTCATTGTGTATTTGATATGTTCATTGTGTATTTGACATGTTCATTGTGTATTTGACATGCTCCTTGTGTATTTGATATGCTCCTTGTGTATTTGATATGTTCATTGTGTATTTGACATGCTCATTGTGTATTTGACATGCTCCTTGTGTATTCTTCATGCGATGAACACGCTCCATTTACAGCAGCATAACACTGTCTCCCCTTTACACTGTCTGCTCATCAGGCAGTCTGCACATTGAACAGCGAGTGTCTTTAAAGCACTACCTGTGCATCAGACAATTATAATGTGATCATCAGCTGGGACATCATTCATTTCAGTGTTTGTTGTGCCTTTAAGACCGTTTCAGTCACACGCAGGAGGCTCCACACGTCGGTTCTCCGACATGATCATTGGCGTGATCACATCTGTTTGATATGTGCAGCCCGTTTACGAAAGCCATCCACTGAACTTGTGCTCACACGACGTTGTTATATGCAGGATAATAACAACATGGAATAACCAAGATTAGTCAGCCGCTGACCCTTTCAATGTCGTGCATTTTTTTCATTTCAGCGCTGAGCTGTGTTCAGCCTGGCAAACAATGGACAACATGTTCTTGGCCAAAAGGCCTTATATAGCACTGTTGTCTCTTAGGCAGTCCAAGGTGTCGCTGGCGGATCGTTTGGTGGAGTCGTGATTCACATCGCCAGCCTTATAACTGTTCCGTCCTATGGTGGCGTCATCGGAACTGATCAGCAGCGAGCAGGAGGGTTTCACGTGCAGCCCCATGTTGTGCTCCCACTTCATCTGGGCTTCCGCCACCTCCTCCGCCGGCCGCTCGTGCAGGCGTGCGCGCTTGTGCACGTGCGGGGATCGGGGCTTGCCGCTGGCGCTAGCGTTGCTGCTGCTGCTGCTGCTGTTGCTGTTGTTGCTGCTGTTGCTGTGGTTTGTGACCGCAGCCACGACCTGGCTGGACGGCTGTCCGGGCGGTCGCTCGTCCAGCACCTCGGCTCGCACCTGCTGGCAGTTGGCGACTTCCTTCTGACCTTTGCCGGGGGACGAGTGCGTGGAGCTGCGCAGCTGCGGCGAGGAGTTGCGAGACATGCGCAGGGTCAGAAGTGACGTCAGAGACTCCCGGAAGGCGTGGCGGGACGCCATGTTCTGGTGGCTGTCGTCGCTGTCATACCGTCGGCCGCCGACGGCCAGCGGCGTCATCTTGACCCCACCGTACTGTCGGGCTGCCCGGTGCCCAAGCAGGGCTACCATCTTGATGCCTCGCGGCTCCGTGCCCGAAGGGGTTGGCGAGGGCGTGACGTAGTGGGCGGGGTTGCGGGAGCGCGTGGCGGACAGGCAGCAGTGCGGCGGACTGCGGCAGCACGGCACCAGGTGGCGCAGCAGGTTGCCGGAGAATGCCAGGTAAATCCAGGGATTGCAGCAGCTGTTCAGCGACCCCAGCAGCACCATGATGACCACCGCGTCGTCTGCAAGCACATCCACACTCTAAGCGCGCATTGTGATTGTCGTCGTCATCGTCGCTATTACCTGTCCTTGCGACTGTCTGTAAAACATCACCAGTGTCGTTGCTGAACACAGCTGTCATTTTTGATCAATAAAAATTTGTAATTAACCTTATATCAAATTTTAAAAAATCACACCAAGGATATACCAACTGCCATTTCATTTGCACATTATAATTATTGACGATTTGTCGACACTAGCTTGCGTTCAGCGTTTGTAACAATTACTCTGAAAACTGCAAATCAGCCGTTCAAACTCAGTCAGTCTGGTGATCACTCAAAGTCTACGCAAATCATTATTGCACTTTCAACATGAAAATTAACGCTCGCCATTTTGAATGAGACAGCGATCTCGAAAACTAAAGTGATGTGAAATCCTCTGGTTTGAGCTGCGCTTAGCTCTATTCACCAGCGTCAGGAGTTATTACCTCGGGCGTCTGCGTGTTTTTCTTCCTCTCCACAACAATTGACCTTATTGCACTGCACGCAGTAATCCCATCTTTCTGTTTGGATTTTCTTTGAGGAGATTTAGAGTCGGGGTCCGGGCAGGTTAGCCCTAATACTCATGTCGTAAACAAGGATCAGATGTTTGTTTGCGGAGGGTCGCGCTGTAGGCTAATGGCGCACTGTTTGTGATCTAATTTCTGTTTTGTTGGTCATTACTTTTGCCATTCTCGGGTTTGCCTAAAGTGATCTTAATGGAAATGAAAGCACATCTTGAAGTTCTGGTGATACAGAACTTGCTAATATAGATCTGTTTGCTTGTCGATCGTCTGATCTCCATGCTTTGTTAAATAATTCTTTTCTGTTTTTAGAAAATACCGAAGCACAATGTACCTGAAAGTCCTGGAACTATTTTAAGTTAACAGAACCTCACGAAATACTCGTATTCGTGATCTCTGCAGTGCAAGCGATTTTCTGATTATATCCCCTGACGTACTCTAGTGTGTTTCAACTTTCAAATACTTTGGCAGTGGTTCAATGTACTACATTTCTGTGTTTTGAGCTGAGTTCCAGGCTGTGTATTTTTGTTAAATTGCCCCCTACATTTAGAAGCATCGAGGTTCTTAAGTCTGTCCCTAGTCCATCACTGACAATGGATCTCATCTTTAGCTCCTTCTACTCCAAAGGTTTTATTATCTTTAATCAAAATTACAAATGAATTCTAGTTTTTCCTATTCTCAATAAAATGCCATGACAAGCCGCTTTGTTCACTGTAATGAAGCTCGGTTTGTTTCTGCTCCAGCTGCAAGTAAAGCTCTTCTCCTGCTCTAAAATCTCTAACCTGCACTCTAATCTTGTTCCACAATCTCCAACGCACTCTAATCTTGTTCCATAATCTCCGACATGCACTGTAATCTTGTTCCACAATCTCCAACATGCACTGTAATCTTGTTCCACAATCTCCAACATACACTGTAATCTTGTTCCACAGTCTCTAACATGCACTCTGATCTTGTTCCACAATCTCCAACATGCACTCTGATCTTGTTCCACAATCTCTAACATGCACTCTGATCTTGTTCCACAATCTCCAACATGCACTGTAATCTTGTTCCACAAACTCCAACA
>SMGT01015422.1:434976-445674 GCA_004794575.1 Lanistes nyassanus | reverse complement strand
AGGTGTGAGATCTATAGAATAGGTAGGGATGCCATGTATAGAATAGGTGTGAGATCTATAGAATAGTTAGGGATGAAAGGGGAGAGGTGGTAGAGGGCGGGGACACGACCTTGCCCGCGTGACCTTACTTACTGTCCCCCTGCGAGGGGTCGTACAACCACCAGAGGTGGGAGATGAAGAAGGGCGACCAGCAGAACAGGTAGGCCAGGATGACCACGAAGGTCAGCTTCACCGTCTTCAGCTTGGCGCGCGAGAAGCCTCGCATGGAGTGGGCGCGCGGACGCACGCACCCGTTTCTGTTCCGCGTCAGGCCGGTGCCGCCGCTGTTGTGAGCGGACTGGCCCCCGCGCCGCACTGACGCGGGGGGCACAGGCAGGCTGTCCCCGACCCCGGGGGTCACGGGGGTCTTCGGCTGCTCGCGCGGGCCCTCCGGCTCCCGTCCGCTGGTATCCTCCTCGGCTGCCGACCGCGGGTGCTTGGCCCAGATGGTGAAGCAGATGGAGCCGTAGGCGAAGACCAGGATCAAGAACGGGATAACGTAGACGGCCAAGGTGAAGAACAGAATGTTAAACTTGAGCAGCCATGGCGGGTTGAAGTCCGCCCAGCAGTCAAAGCGGCCGTCGTCTGGCACCAGCTGGTATTTGAACAGCAAGGGCTGGGGCAGGCTCAGCACGGCCGACAGGATGTAGATGGCGCTGATCATGATGTTGACGGTGCGCTGGCTCCAGTTGTAATTAGACAGTGGATGGCAGATGGCGCGGTACCGGTCCACAGCAGTCATCACAAGCACGTAGGTAGACAGGTACATGACGAACACCTGGCAGGACGCAGGCACACAGGTGTTACAAAAGGCAAGCGAGCACAACTGGACTGACGCAGTGGCTTAGTGCTTGCAAAGGCATTCGTGAGCAAAGCTATGTCGCATCAAACTTTCGCATCACCAACACGTGGATACAATTTGCCGTAACAATAACAAGGTTGATGAGGTGCACAGGTATGTTCCTACAGGTATGTCCCCACAGGTATGTCTTTATAGGTGATCCCCATTCAGATATGTCCCTACAGTTATGCCCCGTCAGATATGTCGCTACAGTTATGCCCCTTCAAATATGTCCCTAGATATTGTCTCTACAGTTATTTCCCTTCAGATATTTCTCTAAAGGTATGTCCTTTTGAGATTTGTCCCTTTATATCTATATATATACACACACACGTATGTCCGTACAATACAAAATGGAGAATAGCTAATGTTCATGGGATTCAAAAGCGGAACGTATTGAACATATGTGGGAATTAGTAATATTGTAATGTATGGCTCGAGTCTGTCTCTGTCCGTCCATCTGTCCGTCCATCCGTCCGTCCGTCCGTCCGTCTGTCTGTCTGTCTGTCTGTCTGTCTGTCTGTCTGTCATTTTCTCTTTCTTCTTGTACTTGTCTTTCCCTTGCAGTTCTTTTCCTTCCTGTCTGTCTTTCATTGTTCGTTCGTTCATTTTCTCTATCCTTTGTTTATTTGTGAATTAATTCCTGCTATTAATTTGTACCTCCCGAACTTTGACCTCTACAGAGGTAAACACCAGCGCTGGCTGACCTGAAGGAACATAACCAGACGGCACAGAAAGTCTCCCCCAGTGAAGACGCCTGAGATGTCCCACACCAGCTGCGGCAGGATGTTGAAGAACGCCACTAGCAGGTCAGCGACACTCAGGTGCAGGATAAACATGTGCATGCGCGAAGCAATCTTCCGGCGCCGGGCCAGCGCCACCAGCACACAGGAGTTACCTCCCACTGCCTGCAGGAGCAACGTTAGACAGTCATTTGCTGGGAACAACCTAGTGGCCCCTTGTGGTCTGGGCATGCGTCACAGAGAAAACACTTGTCTATCTAGCCTTACATTACTGCTTTGGTTTGGTCAATACGTATTTATCCTATACTGTAATTCTCTTTCGTGCTATCTCGCTGCTTTCAGCGCATTTGTCGTTGCCGTCCTTTATAAATTGTAAACAATGATTTCCATCAGAGCAATGAAGAATGCGTAGAGCCAGTACATTATAATTATGGAATGCAATAGGGACTTAAATAACGTGCGCGATAATTAAGGCGTGAGATGCAGTCAACCGACCAGAGCAAAGATGGTGGCCAGGACCGCCACTTCGACCTGCGCCAAGGCCTCGTTCCGTGCACCAGGCGCCAACGCTCCCTGTGACGTGTTGACGGGCGTCAGTGACGTGTTGATGACGTAAACAAACTCTTCCTCCACCATCGGTCTGACCACCCTGTAGGAGGGGGCGGAAGTGGGGTGAAGGAACTGAGGAGCAATGGCGTCTGGGTCTGAGGGCGCGCTGTGTCGCTTGATGGCCATCAGTGTCTACAGATTCCTGACAGACGGCAACGACACTTCAGGGACCGGAAAACGTACAGTCCCTGAAAAAGAACAAATGCATTGCGGCATTTTAGAGGTAAGACCTAATCACAATGTACTTCACACGGTTAGGGTGCAAGGAGGATGTGGTTACAGGCCAGCCATCTCAGACATTCAGTACAGCTACCTGGTGGCAGACATTTGGTGACTGTGTGTGATAGTTACACTAGGTGATTGCGAGTGACGGTGACACTATAGGTGATTGCGAGTGATAGTGACACTAGTGATGGTGACACTAGGTGATTGCGAGTGATGGTGAGACTTGGTATTGTAAGCGAGGGTGACTGTGAATGAGGCTGAAACTAGGTGATTGCGAGTGATGGCGACACTTGGTGACTGTGAGTGAGGGTGACACTTGGTGATTGTGAAGGATGGTGCGATGACGCCGCAGGCAGCATCTAAGAAAAAAGCGATTAGATACTTGATGATAACTTATGACACACAGCAGACTTCAAAAATGGATTTTATTTCAGGATACTCAATGAGAACATAATGACAGCTCAAATAAATCTGAACAAGGGAATTAAGGCCTTCCATAAATCTGAAACAGCACAACTTTAATAAAACAGCATCTCTACTAGTCCCAGCGATAAATCTGCACCAGTCGATTGTCAGGACGTGCTACGTGCCAAGTTTTCAAGATCAGACAGGAAGGCTTAAAGCTGGTCTCATAGCGGTAAGGAACCTAGCCCAACCTCCCCAACGAAGGTGAAATCAGATTTCGAAAACACTGCCTTCTTTTTTTTAAGTGCAGAGCTATTATTTTGGATTCAGTGTGGTTGACAGAAAAATCTCTTGATAAAAATTTGATGAAATTTGTGTTTATAGATGTGGCCATGATAAGTTCTGCACAACTGTTATCAGTCGACTAAGATGTACTTTGATGGACCGGCGTGATAACAGGCTGTACTACAAAGCCACCCGAAGTATCTTAATGACAGATTTGTATCAGTATATATATATATATTACGATATTGTGTCCCTGACTAATGACTAAAATAATATTGGCATAACGACTATAGTTTTGGTGCATTACCTTATTGCAGCTACTGTCTAGTCATCTATGTGTCCATAAGGCTACCGTTTCTCTTCGTTTTCATTTACGGCTGTTTACTTCAAGAGGTTGAAAATACTTACAGCTATTCACGAAGGGTTGTTTGTTTGTTGCTGATCGTCCCGCCGTAAACTAAGTGCATACCAGGACGGTGTTGCTGAGACAAGTTTAGGTGTTGCCACACGTGGGACTGCTGTCGCAACACAGGCTTCAGTCCCACCCAGTCACAGTATACTGACAGCGGGCCAACCAGTCTGTTCCCTACTGTTCCCTATAGTGTAAGGCGCTTGGCAGGGCAGCTACTAGATTCCCAAGGTATGACTTTGCCGGGGCGCGAACCGCTGACCTCCCGCTTCTTAGCTGTTGGACCAACGAGGTGGCCGTTCGCGGACGTCAGTGTGTCGTTGATGTTATGCGTACGTGAGGCTGGTTTCCGACATAAACTGTCCTCGACGTGCGCTTTTCGCGACATCTGCCGGACTACCGTTAGATGCTACTGGGGCATGTTGCGCATGCGTCATGTTCAACCAACCTGCTATTAGCGCGCGCGGCACTCCGTGTGTTCTGGCGAATGCCAAGCGGCAGAGATGGGTAACTGCCCAGCGTCGGGAAAGAGGAAAGAGGGGGGGGGGTGGTGGTGCGGGGATGCTTGACAGAGGGAATAGAGAAGGAGCTTTCTTTCTTGTTATTGTAGCGAAACGACCAAGAAAACACAGCCTGACCATATTCTGATCATCCCAGCGAGATCGTCCCAGTGCTGTTCGGGGCGTGATTGAAACAAACCAGCGAATAGTTCTGAGCAGAATATACTATTGCCTGCGCTGGTCCGTCGCCATATGTCCTGTCTCGTTTTGATCACACCAACAGCGAACAGAGACTCCAAGTTACGTTGCGCGAGAGGCATTGATTATTAGATAAATTTATTCTGAAAAGATAAAATCGATTCTATATGCGACACTTAAAAATAAAAATGACGAACGAGGTTGAAGATAGGTTTCTAGGAGCATTACGAGAACAGCACGCGGGGTACGTCGATCATGCGATAATTTGCTTCTCAGCGCCTGTGTGTGTGAGAGAGAGAGAGAGTGTGTGTGTGTGAATGGAAGGATGAGTCTATGCCCGCGTGGGAGCCTAGCTGCATACATGCTTGGGAGAGAGAGAGTGAGGGAGAGAAAAGAGAACGGTATGTGGTACGTGTTATTTGCAAAGTCCAAACCACAAGCAGCATTTTTAGACCCTACTTTATAGCCCTTTTTGTCGCTGATCGATCTGCGATTGAAGAGGCGATGATACACAGCTCACCCCGCGCTCCTATAGGTGGCATGAATGACACCACAGGCCGTTGTGCGGTCACAGACAAGCGGAGTGTTTCTTCTGTTCTCGCTGGAGGCCACGGCACAGAAATCTCCCAGCAGGCCTAGCTAAATGGACTCTGATGTCGTCAAACAAGGGCACATTCTTCCAATCAGTACCAACGGTGTCGCGAAGGTCCTAAATATTGGAGTGCAGAGGAGTGGATTGTTTGACTGGCCATGTCGCGTCAGAATGTCGTGCTCAGTAGCTATGTGCGTGTCACTGTGTATGAAAAACTGATGACCCCCTAACCCCTATCGCATCCTTGTGCGAGAACAACGACCAAACGTCAAAATCGGGAGGTCGGGGAGGGGACGCTAATAGTCACCGTACAATTTCGTGCAAACGTCGTATTTTAAATGTGACAGTTAATTACCGTGTTTCCTTTTCTGAGAGTGTTGACTAAGAGCGAGAGTGGGGGAGGCAGCAGGACAGATCTTTTGGCTCGGTGACACCACGCGCCTCTAGGTTATGAAAAGTGCATGCAAAAAGGAAGTGCTAACGGTGCCACCAACCCACTGTGCCACCAACCCACTGTGATTTCCACCACCATGTTCTGAGAGCTCGGGTCCATGGGGGGGGGGGAAGGTCTCATTATCATCCGGCACAGAGTGGACTGCGGATAAAGCGCCCAGCCTCTCGCGTCTTCAGCATCCTGCCCTCCCGTTTCTCTTCATGTGCACTTCGGGTAAGGACATGTTAGGCAGAGTCTTCCATCTCCAAGATGACTGATTTTATGCCAGCTATCGGTACCTGACAGCCACAGAAAGTAGGTTCAGCTTCAGGACTACTTCCCATGACAAGTGACCCATTTAGCCCACCTCTGGGTAGCTGTTAGCATCTCGCGTTTGCGCGCCATTGTCAGGGATGAACTTGCGAAAATCGTCGGAGCACCTGCCGCTTTTCCAAGCTGGCCAAGCGCACAAATGAATGGGGAAAGCACTCTGAATAACTTAGCGTCAAGATTTGTCTTTCATGCGTGTGCTCTCGCGACCCTCTTTTGCTCCGTCTTGATGTAGGGGCCTACATCTCCCACCCACCCCCCATCTTCTAAATTCCTTCAAGATCTTTCGGTATGGTGCATTCGTTGTTCTGTTCATGCACAACTAATGATAGTCGGTGGTGAAGCCTTTCTAACAAACTAGACAAATTCCTTAAATTTTTTGCCTGCTCGATGTACTCTAAGTACTCTCACACTACCCCACAGATAAAGAAGCGCGTCGTCTCATTACGCTTATCCTGTAACTAGTCCACCCCACCCCACCCCCACTCTTATATTTTATTGAACGTTCCAGTTGCAGGTGAAGTGAGATTGCGCAGTTATGGCAACAGGGTGGAAAGGATAATGAAAAACGATGCTTACGTTTTAAGATGTTTAAGCTGTCCAACTCTGACATTCGTCCCGCAAACGAGTTTGATCCCTGCTCACTGTGACAGCTTCGTAATCTCTAGCAGCATGATGTGCTCACGTCCATCTGTGATTGTGGTAATATTAAGTAGCGCAAGGCCGCTGTTAAACAGGAACCTTTTGAGTTCTCGGCAAATTTGCCCCGATGAATCGAAACCAAAACTGTGCGAATCGTTTCGCCCCCGCTTCAGTGCCTTTTACAGGGTTAAACAGAACGTGTCTGCTGGGGATCATGGGAAATAGGCTGCCACAGTTGGGATAAGGATATTGCTTGGTTTCTGTTAAGTGCCATTCCTTCGGTATTCTCTCGAGTAAACATAACAAGATCAATGAATCGCGCGTCTACGCTCCATGCTGTAAAGCTGTTTGTCCATCTGAATCGTTTGCACTAAACCACAATGAAAGCTGTTACTGTGCGTAATTACTGGATTTTCACCTGTCACGTTTGCAGACAGACTTTAACTTCGCAAGTCACTGGCAGGTTGGACTTTTAAGAAACCCAACGTTTCGTTTTTTGGTTTTATTTTTGGTGTTTCTTGATACCCTTCGATTGCGAAGATTTATATTGAGGAAAAAAATTTCAGTAGGACAAAAAGCTGTTGCTGTCTTCTTTTCCACGCCAGAGCTATGCACGATATTTGCTCGCGACAAAGTACAGACCGCTGTCAAGAACTATGAACCGATTACCCGCATCCCTGGTTCACCCACACCCTCGTTGCACGCAGAAACGCGAAGCTGCTTTTAATGGCGGCTCTTGAAGCCTCACCGGGAGAGTTGCTACATGCGCTGAGGTCGTACATCAAAGGTGGGTCCAGCGCAGCAAGGGAAAGCTTCTCTAGTTGTTTGTCACTAGCAGCAGCAGCAGGCCTTGCTCCCTTCTCAAGGACCTCCGTCAAAGACTCCGAAGCCGACCGTACTACATAACATTGGAACCGTCAGGCAGGAAGGTGTGGTGTGCGTTGTAGCTTAATGCATGAACGAACCGGAGACAAAAGGTGCAGGTTTGTCGCACGCCCATGTCTTTTCAAACTAATACACAAGTATTTGAAAGAGAATGAACGCGTAGAAATGAACCTTCAAGAAGGTTCATATCCGTGATTTGGTACGTGTTGGTCTTTAAGACTGCAGTTCTATTATTTCGATTCTCTTCGCGAAATCTATACTTGGTACAGGAAACGTTAACTGCTGACATTGAAGGATCGCTTTGACGAAGGAACGCGGACATTGACAGAGAAAACATTTCTTAAGGCGTCACTTATTTACAGGAAGTATTCGACAACTTTCCACGAAAACAAGCCGTCGCCAAAGCAAAACGCCTTGCCAACGCTGTTTAAACACGGATCTGAACAATTATGTCGAACACCTGTCCTGCAGCGAATTTTGTCGAGCATTTCCTACAATCAAGTTCAATCTTTAACTTGAATAAAGTTTTCTCGCAGATTTCAATATGTGTAGATATCTAGGAAACCACTTGTACTGGAAGGCAATGCTTCAATCTATATAAAAAAAACTAGATGCATTTTCCTCCAACATGCACTACACTTGTTCAAACAGAATCTCCGAATTATAAGTGCCTCTGGAATTTCTAGACACTTCAGCTGCGCACTTATCTTTTCCGTCATCTAGCGTCCTGTGTCTTCACTGTTCGAGACAGTTCATGGCGTCTGTTCCATTTCGCTTTGATACACGCTTGAACGGATTAGTAAATCAAAAGATAACAAAGGTAGCGTTAATAATTTCAAATGAAAAATCCGCATTCCCCAATATTCACATTCGGCTACCGTAAAATTAACCTGTGGCTCTTTTTCTAAATGGCACGAATGTGTGTCCTAGTTGTTACGTCACGTTCTCTCAAGAAAGACCTTTTCATGGACGAGCCACAGGGTCTGCTACAAACGAGTCAAGACCAAGATCTAGAGACAAGCTGATTAAAGCGAGACCCTGAGATTCTAGCGACCTCGAGTTGGTAATGTGCGAAAGTAGCCTATTTCTACAGGTGAAAGTGTCATCATCATCTTTCGGCGAGCTGCCAGCGAACCTCGCAGACAGGTGAAAAATCGGGGGCGGGTATAGATCTTTCACCGCTGCTGGTGGTAATGACGCACTTCTGCTAAAGATTAGCTAATCGTCTGCTAATGTTACATCTCACGGTTTTCCTGCGCACTGTTTCTTGTATTACTCAAACAAAAACCACAACAACAACAATGACGACATCAACTACCTGCTAGCTACATACCTACTACGATAACGACAACTATGAAACTACCGTGCTCCTCCGACTGCCCTGTTACCAACACAGGTGGCAGCAGGTGCAGATCCGTGTCCAACAGACGTACTTTTTGGGGATGTGGCGCCTGTTGACAGGGCTGGCGGCCCGGGGGGGGGGCGGGGGGGTTCTCTTGGTGGTCCGGCTTCTGTTCTCTTCTTCGGCACCTTCGTCATCGTCTCTTCTCTTTCCCCGTCCCGAACTAGCCATCAGCAATGCACAACAACCAGCCTCCCACTGCCACTGCACACTTTCGCGGTTACTGTTGTTTGGGTTAAACCTTCTGCTGCGACTGCAGATCGTAGTGCAGTCAGTGCTCCCATTAACACTATATTTGTTATTTTATAAATGTCAACAACAGAAAAGACGACTCCGATGACAGCGATGACAATGGCGATTTCGGAAGGGATGGTGTCGAGAAAACCGTCATCCTTTCCCCCCCCCCCCCTGGGCACCTCCAGAAAATCTGTCTGAGCAACTCAACACTGCACTCAAACTCGCGTATCTGCCAAACAAATTCGAAATGTTTTCGCGGAGCTTGGCTGGAGGCGACCTCAAACCAAAGGACATCATAAGAAACCAGTGCAGCTTGCGTGTTCGAGAGAATTTCGTGAAGGTCCGCAGCAACATCTGGTTCTCGAGCTGTTGTTCCGATGATCTCCCCCGTGTATCGATCCGCCCACCCAAGGTTGTGCGCATAACATGACAATGTTCTTCGTGCACTTACAAGGAATTCCTGACTATCGGCGTTTAATGCCTTCCTCGTCGAAACCGCAGAAAAACAAAGAAAAGTACACAGGTTACTAGCAAATACAAGTGATGTCCCCAGTATCTCTGTACTTAACTATGGCTATTTTTTTAATTCATTTAAAAAAAGACGCGGCAACATTGCCTTTTTTTAAGTGGTCTGGATTTACTGTACAAGGTAAAGCAGCACAAGAAGAGATAAAAAATGTTACGTTAGTTTTAAAATATCCTGTGCTCTGCAACAATTTGTATTCTCCCACATCACACCTTAATCGTCGGCGTCATCCATGCCCACAAAATCTGTTTCTTTGTCCATCTATATTCTATATATTTTATTCTGTGTGTGTGTGTGTGCGCGCGCGCGCGTGTGTGTGTGGGTGTATTTTCGTGTATATTTCATCTATATCTTATACATTGTGATAACGTTCCCTTCAAAGTTTTCTCCGTTGTGAAATATTTCCGTCCACCTCTTTATGGGTAGCAAACGAAAGAAAACAAATCTGGCATTCCCCCTTCCCCCCCCCCTACACTGCTGCATTAAAAAGAGCTTTTATGTATTTGGTCTGCTGATATTTCCAGG
Source organism: Lanistes nyassanus (assembly GCA_004794575.1). NCBI lineage: Eukaryota > Metazoa > Mollusca > Gastropoda > Architaenioglossa > Ampullariidae > Lanistes > Lanistes nyassanus. The sequence continues at coordinate 435,848 of SMGT01015422.1, read as the reverse complement.
TGCATTTATTTCTGATTGAAATGTGTCTTTTGAGCATAGCCCTTTCTCTGCCGTCCACAATCTTGCTCCATGTAGATCAGTACTACAGATAAATAACCTCTGATATGTCTCATCTCCTCAAACATTGCCAATTTGTCTACGTCGTTCACGTCTAGTTTAGCAAGTTAGCTAAAAAAAAATAAACTATCGTTTTTTTTAAACTGAAGTCAGGTGATCTGTGAGTTTCCTTTCGGTTCCTAATTACGCCGCAAGCTCCAGCGCTTGGTAGAAAAAAGAAAGAGAAAAATTCTTTGGGGTTCTTTATGAAGCCATTCTCTCCCGACTTTAGCTGGTCATTCAATTTGCATGTGATCTGATGTGCATTATACTGAAAATATTACATCGCCCCGGGGGGAGGGGGTTGCTTTATGGCAGGAAAAAGGAGAAAGAGAAGGAGGAAAAAAATCTGTGTGGTTGAGAGGAGAGAAAGCAGATACAGGGATCGAGCCCACAGATCGAAGGTAAAGAGGAAAAAAATAATTTGTTTTTCCTGCTCTTACCTCTTCATATTGAATAGCGTCTTCGTGGAGGAGAATCGCAAGGAAATGCACTTGCACATCAAGAGCTTCGAGATTCATCTGGTGTTTTTAAATGTATATATATATATATATGCTGGTGATAATCCTATTTCCCGACTAACGAACTCCATTAAAGCAGTGGTTGGTTGTTTGGGGTTTAACGATGTACTAGCAGCTTAGGTTGTTTCACCGCTGGGGGACTGCGGGAATGGGGTCCTATTACTAACTTCTGCATTGAACCTTTCAGCAGCTACACGAAGATAGCCAGTGCAGAGAGGCAATTTAATGTTCAGGAGAAGGGTGAGTGGAGTCTGT
>SMGT01015422.1:414668-434252 GCA_004794575.1 Lanistes nyassanus | reverse complement strand
CCTTTTCTGTTTCATGACTCGAACTTTTTACTGCCAGATATTGGGGTTAATGGAGTGTTAGATTTCCTCGTGCATTTTAAGAGCATAATATTCAGCCAGAAATAATCTTCTGTCTTGCAATTCCACCTAACAGTCATCTGATATTAATGAAAGTACAATCACGTATAATCAAGATGCTGTGAACGTAAACCCAAAGTCCTTTGTTCAAAGTCCAGCGTCTAATGCAATTTCAGTTTGATGTGAATGAAGATATCTAACAATTAATCAAAATGCAGTCGCCTTTTAAACTACTGAAAACCAGACACGACTTGTTGAGAGGTCAAAGTTTTGGAGGTTTCATTTTCGAGTAGTCTTCAAAAGTGCAGAATACCCTGGCTGATGGTCAGAAAGACCATTTTCGCACCCTCTACCCCCCCCCCTTCCACTTCTCGTTGTCGTTGTTGTTGTGTGGGCGCGAGTGTATGTGCGTGCGTGTGTGTTTGCACGCACGCACGCACGTCAAGGTCCTGAAACAGGGCGTATGATTATTTTTCAGTTCAATCTAATTTTGATGAACGCTGTATGAAACGATAGTGCTTTCCTCGCAAGAAACAGCGCCTCACGCCCCGAACATTCGAGGAACAATGGTTTTCATCGCCATGAAAGGCACACGTCTCCAGCACACGACCCCACCAAAGTCAAGCTGTTAGTTTTTGCGTCCTCCTGTGTGGTTTGTGTTATCCTGTGGCCTGTCTTCCGTCTCGTGTCCCAGGAAATCAGAACGGCTTTTCGAAGCAGGCCTGCGGGCGGCCCGGCACGTCCGCGCCGTGGGGTCAATAAGTTTGCGCAGAAGAGAATTTATTTCGCTAAAAATTCAATGCCGCTGAGTGAATCATTGTCTTGACCGCAAAAGTAAGGAGCGTTTATTTTGAAGGGCGGCCCCCACCGACTTCATAACCCTGCAAGCCGATCTTGCTTGTTCATAATTTATGAAATCAATACAATGAACTTATAAATATTCCCTCGTATGAACAATCGTTGAATGTGTAGTGTTTGTGACTGTGTTTGTCGGTGTGCTATGGAAAGTGTATTGGCTGCCCAACCGGGCGGCCTTTACATACACAAACTCCTGGCAGGGTAATTTTCCGCAACTAGAGTAGGGCCCATAGACGCACACCCAATGGAAACACTTAGAAAATAAGACTCCCAACCAATGGAAGCGCTTGGGAAATACTTCATACGTCACGAATGATTCAGCCAACCAGAATCCACCAGTCCAGGGGCGAATTATGATGGGGGAAGGGGTTACACGGACCCCCCCATACACTTAAGTATAAGGAACAGCGTACCCCTCTCCCGACCTGCACGCACATCACGCACACTGTCGGCCAGAAGGGGATTATGGGGCGGGAGGGGGCAGATCCGGAGAGTTTTTTTTAAAAATAATACAACGATGTTCATTAAATTAGCAGTCGATTTATTGAGCAGTTATCGCTTTGAATGCCATTCAACCATTGTAATGCGTGATATAATGTGTTTTATTAAGTAATAGCATTGGGTTTTGTATAAAATAAGATAACCAGGTGAGGACCCCCTCCCCCCGCATCAACACCATAAACTGCCCTACAGTCATACTGTTGCAGAAAGTTTTCAAGAAACTATCGGCAGTAGGCTACGTGTACATGTACGTATAAGATGTGCTATTACTGTACGTACTGTGCTACTTAATACTACTATTTTAGAGTACTACACAATACCAGTAGTACTAAGTAGTACTCTAAAGTAGTACTAATAGTAGTTAGTACACTAGGAGTACCGTAGCCTGCTGTTTTGGGTAAAATAAACAAGTCGGTACCTAAACCCTGACCCTACCCCTAACCCGTCCCCAAACCTCTGATTCAAGCAGAAAATGAAAGAACTTTTGCACGAAGTAGATGGGGCTGTACGATGGGGCTAAAGTAGATGGAGCTGTACGATGGGGCTAAAGTAGATGGGGCTGTACGATGGCGCTGAAGTAGATGGGGCTGTACGATGGGGCTGTAAGATAGGGCTGAAGTAGATGGGGCTGTACGATGGGGCTGAAGTAGATGGGGCTGTAAGAAAGACTAAAGACTAAGACAGCAAAAGACGGTTTGAAAGTTATGCGAGTACACTCTTGTAGAAGTCCCCCATTATCTGTCCATGCATTGTTATCCGGATAACAAACGATCACACACACACACACACACACACACACACACACACACACACACACACACACACACACACACACACACAGTTTGCGTTCAGTGCCTGTGAAGACGTTGACTTACTTTGCTGAACCTTGTTGACCGAACACGGAGAAGGTGACCCGAAGTGACAGGGCGTTTGTTCACTCGTTCGACACCAGCTCATTCTCAAATTTGCTTGTACCTGAAGACTTCAGAGTTGTTCCCGATTCTTCGTTCACTTGGTCACCAGCTCACTCTCAAATTCGCTTGTACCTGAAGACTTCAGTTGTTCCCGATCCTTCGTTCACTTGGTCATGTTTAAAATCTTCCTCCGGAAAACTCGCCCGAAGTGTTCGTTTCCCCCCGACAAGCACAATCTCATCGATGCTTCGACAAAGAAAATTATCGATGAAGATGAAGATTAGAGTACAAGGAGGGGGGGCAGTTGAACGGTACTGGTGGCAGTGGCGGTGATTAAGGGTGGGGTGGAATTTACGTTCTCATCCACCCACCCACCCTCCCACCCTCAGGACTTATTCACAACACGTTTTAGTTACATGCCCTTGCTGTCTTTAAGTCGTTGTCAGCATTGTAATCACTTCACAGAAGGCATATTTTTGCGTTCATTGCTTATTTTCAAGTAAACTAAAATTGATTGAGCAGAAACTTGAACAAACTGCGTAGCTGACAGGTTTGCGGTAACAACCCCAGTCCAGCGCGCGTGGGTGGACAAAATGATGATGGCACTAGACTAACGCTTTGACAGCCAGGAGTCCTGGCTCATATATCTTTTCACATTCCCTAGGCTCCCCGTGGCAAGGAAAACCATTCAACATCCAAGATTTAGAGGGAGACTTTCCGTCAGAAAAAGTGGCTTCGTTTTGTTTTTTTTTTGGTTTTTTTGTTGTTTTTTTTGCTCGAAAGCCAAAGGTATATGACAAGGACCTGTATCAATCACTTGGCACAGGCAAAAAAAACCCCAACAAAACAACAACAACAACCACGCGCAGTATACATTTCTTCTGTCCAAGGGAAGTCGGCCAGACGTCACAGCAGCAGAAAAGTTCACACGTTCTTTCTCGGCTGGCTGCTGAAAAAATATTGTCAGTCTCACGCGGTGCGACTTTGTCGGACGGAAACAGTGGCAGCATCTATTCTTACGGTCGGAATTACACAAAACATGCGATTCAGTTCGTCCAAACTGGCTGAAATCTTATATGTAGGCATATATCCTCGCCACAGTGTCGAGGAAAGGTTTTGGGCGGGTGCCAGAATTAAATCTTTCAATGGGAACTGACAAAGTCTTTGGTGCAGATGATTGGATGACTTCTTTGACATTGTGTTTATTCGCCTTACAGGGGCTGTGCAACCCTCGTATTTCCAGGGGTGCGATGCATGGGTGATTGCACGGTCTTTCCGAAAGTTAGATAAAATACGTAGAGTGAACGGAGCTTACGACCGCTTTCATGGCTGGAAGAATAGATACAAACTCTGACCTCTGTGGGAAATGTGCCACTTACACTGGATATGCACAAGTTTTCTCTTTGTGTATAACCGCATCTCTCGCGCACAGGAAAGGCCACCCAACCCCAGCAACGTGCAGCTTTCTTGCTGCTAGGGACCCGGGGAGTGTCAGGCCTCAGAAAGGCAACGGGAGAACGACAGACCTTAAGACTCATGTCGTCAGTAGAGTAAAGCCTCTACAGCCACTACATTAGGCCGCCGTAAAATGTTCTCTTCCTTCAACTACGTACGCCTCGACGTGTCATAAATATTACTTAAGGGAGCGACAAGGCAGGAGCTTTAATAGGGGGATCAATAACGGGGAGCAGGGCGGGGTGGAGCCCAGTGCCATCAACGGCAAACCATAGACGTCAGTTGCTAGAGACCGCTCGCGATGGATGTGGAAATGAATTTTTTATTTTAATCGCCCGAGAGGCCAAAAATCTGATACGTTTCTGGTTGACTGCCAGCATCAAGGCCAGCATATCGCGCCCTATCGACAAGGTTGATGACTTTCATCAATCTCGTTCATTTACTCCGAAATCTCATCAATTTGAAAGCAGGGAGTGTTCCAGACACAACAGTTGTAAAGCTGTCCTGGAAAGTATTATATTTCAAAGCAACACGTCACATTCTGTTTCTCTGTCTGTTTTATTTACGGAAAAGGGTTCTATATAAGTTCCTTGCAACGTAATTTTAGAGGAACAAATTTTTATAAGCGAAACCTATGTGTGTACATTACACTACGGTAGATCATTTGATTTGGCCTTTTACTGCATCAGAGTGAGGTCAACCACAAAATTGATTTTCTGACAGAACAACAAAAGCCATCGTCCCGTCGTGTGACACAAACATCAGTAGGAGAGGCCGGGTATTTGTGATTTGCTCATGGGTGTGGACATGGAAAGGGAAATCTGCTGGCCTGCTATTGAACGTGTCTAGGGCATCAGGTACTTGTTTGACCTTCTGTAACAGCGCGGGACCTTCTCTTACTCAAAGGACAAAATACAGGCCGTTAATCCTTTTGTTTGTCCTCAAATTTCTTCTATCCGTCTCCTCTTCCACCCCCTCTCTCTCTCTCTCTCTCTCTCTTCCCCTCCTGTCTGTCTGTAAGGTCTAATTTGAAACATGGACGACATACGTCTTATAACACTGCAGATTGTACAACCTGTACAGTGTATACTTCAGAATCTGTACAGTGTAACACAGATTACAAAGTATTGAAATGTATGATATATAGTCTGTAGAATATCTATGCATTTCGACATACAGTCTGTTGAACTTGTATAAAAAGCAATTAACAGTGTGTACAACATCTAGCCAATGCAACAAACAGACCGAATAACGCCTGCTGCTGAACACTATCCCCAGTGGCACTGGTGGCATAAACCTGTCTACAGAAAGACAAGGGACATCCAGTTAGCCCACATCTGTAGGCCCTCAGTCAGCCAGTTAGGGGCTAAGCTTTTCCGTTTGGGAGATAGGGTTTACACCGGCATTGTGCAGACAGATGCATTCTGATCTATGGCGCCCCGTGCTCTCACTGCAGCCTGCTTTTATCAGGATGAAAAGATTTCCCATCATGTCTCGTCTATAGAAGCAAAACAAATCAGTCTAATGGCTGCTGCGGGAAACAACAGTCCTTGTACAGTCTTGCATCTCGCGCACGACCTGCCCGTAAGGCCATCACCAGCTACGAAACTCCTGCTTTTAATATCCCAGAGTCGTTACAACCAGCTGGAGCATGAACTGGCTTCCATTATTTCCGAGAAACAGCTCAGGTGATCGTGCTGACGTGGAAGAAAAAAAGCAAGAAAGAGAAAGCGATGGAAAGAATGATAGAAAGAGAATAAGAGAAAAGACATACAGAAGGATAAAGAAGTAGGAGCAGGAAGTATTGGACAGAAAGAAAGAAGAAAGGAAGAGAAGAAGAAGTAACAAAGAAAAGGAGGAGTAGGATTAGTATCGTCTGCTGTTGTGACACGATCAGATGCTGTTGTGACATGATCAGATGCTGTTTTACATGATCAGATGCTGTTGTTACATGATCAGATGCTGTTTTACATGATCAGATGCTGTTGTGACACGATCAGATGCTGTTGTGACATGATCAGATGCTGTTGTGACATGATCAGATGCTGTTTTACATGATCAGATGCTGTTGTGACATGATCAGATGCTGTTGTGACATGATCAGATGCTGTTTTACATGATCAGATGCTGTTGTTACATGATCAGATGCTGTTGTGACATGATCAGATGCTGTTGTTACATGATCAGATGCTGTTGTGACACGATCAGATGCTGTTGTGACATGATCAGATGCTGTTGTTACATGATCAGATGCTGTTGTGACACGATCAGATGCTGTTGTGACATGATCAGATGCTGTTGTGACATGATCAGATGCTGTTGTTACATGATCAGAAGCTGTTGTTACATGATCAGATGCTGTTGTGACATGATCAGATGCTATTTTACATGATCAGATGCTGTTGTGACATGATCAGATGCTGTTGTTACATGATCCGATTTTATTTTATGTGATCAGATGCCAAAGTTGTCTCTCATTCCTGACAGCGGTGACTTCAAAATGCAGTGCGAACCGCAGGCACATACTTTATCGCGTTGCTTTATTATTGCTGTTCTCAAAATGTATCGTGTTGTCTTATAAGTGTTTTACTTTGCCTTCCATCCTCCGACCTCGCCGATGAAAGAAAGTGTTCAGTAACAGACAGCTGAAACATGAAAGTATACTTTCGGTATACCGGTAGTAGAGAAAGATAGGGAATGGGGAGAAAAAACCAAACTCCCGTCTGATTCTTGTGCGCGTCAAGGTATCATTTCCACTGTCGCCCAGTCTTGAGCAGAGTTGTCTTCCAGCTTGTACGTGTTATCTCCCTTCACATTATCTCCCTTCACATTGATCAGCACTGTCCTCGGATTGCGTCTACACAGGCGTCATTTCCGCTCTGCAAAACAGCTCCTTTCGTCTGACGTACATGACTACGTGCGAACAGCCTTGCGCTCTCTCAGGACGTGTTCCGTAGACTTACATGGCATTTCGTCCTCAAAGACTTCAGTTTTCACCTGTCTTTTGCCGGTGTTTACCTGCATGGGCAGAAGGGAGGAATCGACTTTGAGATCGACGCTAAACTGGCCTCAAGACGAACGTTTCCTCCATAGCTTTATCTGCAGCCGAGAAAATTTCTCTCCGCCATCTCGGAGATGAAAAAAACTCTTAAGGATGAACATCGTCAGGCATCATCCTGCTTCTTCCGCATCTTGAAAAATTTCTCTCTCCCTCTTCCCGCCTCCGTCTTCTTCTAATTTTCCGATGCAATGGCTTCGCGCGCTGCCGTGGCGGTGTATTTTACGTGTTTGTGCACACGTGACGACATTGTGTCAGGTCCACGAGCCAGAAGCTGCTAGTGCTGTCACTCTGTACAAGTTCGGTGCTGGGTAATGACGTGAAGGTGGGCAAATCGCTGTCCACAGAGGGACACCAGACTTGTCATGCTATCAGGGGACTTGTCTATGCAATACTCTGGGGCATTACTTTCCGGGAGGACTGGTCAATGGTATTTCCGAAAACACAAAAACATCGCGCATCTGTCCTTGACCCTTGTCGGGGAAAGAAAGGATGGACGAAGGGAAGAGACGAGTATTTTCCGTCTACCGTGAGGTACAGTCATTCGAACTTGAATGCACACAAGCGAAAGCTTGCCTGTGTGCGCCCATACACACAGATCCACACACACAGAGAGAGAGAGAGAGATAAAAAGATCTAAAGAGAAAAAGAGAAGTCACCTTTTCCATCCATTCACCAATCCATTCAAATATACAAACACACGTTGGAATCTCTACAAAAAACTTACAACCGTATTTTGAAAATACCGAGGAATGGAAGATCGGGGAGTGGGGGCGGCCGTTTTGTGTGAAGGGGGTAAAAGTTATTTAAAAGTCTACAACAGAAATAAATAAGGTCTGAGGCAGCGCGCACTAACACAATTTCGTCCTATTCGCGCGACTGTTGCAGACTGATGAGCTATTCACGACCAGGAAACGCACCACCCTCTCAGCCATGCCCGTCAGGTTTGCCACAAGCCAGACAATAAGTGTCTCGTGAACGTTTAAAGACTTCATTATTATCACTCCTCCCCGGCGCTGCTTGTCAAGGCTTGGTCCGCTGTCTCTCTGCTACCTCCCTCACAGGAGAGTTCTCCCTCCCGTAGCTTGTTGCGTGCCTGTGTCCCCAAACCATCCAGCAGGTTAATGAAAGGACATATGCAATTTCCTTTAGCTCCTTAAGGTGCAGCAATATCACTTGTGAGCGCATTTCGAACTGGACATACCACCTTGCGTTTTATAGCTGGTTTGGAGTAGGTTCTAGGATCTGTAGTCGACAGTGAACAAAGGAACTGTTCGCCACAGATTCGGGTACTTGGAATCTGGAGAAAGAACTCTTCATCAATGGGAGTCAAGGGAAATAACGTTTCATCAATCACCAGCGAATGGTGGAAATAGCAAACTCGCCTGCCTGCTCCAAGCCTATTACAACTGGACGACAGACAGCGACAGATCTGCCCCTTTGTCCTCCTGTGCAGAAACGTCAGGGTTATTTTGAACCGATTACATTTGCTCGAAGCTATCGGCACGAGACGACACTAATGCACGACATACAGTGACAGAAAACAGACAATGTGAGGATATAGTCTTCTTTGCAATTACGCTCCTGAATATGCATGCACACACACACACACCCTGTTAGACACCCCCTTCTTCTGCGTAAGCACTCATACATGCACAGATATGTTCTCGCGTGCACACACACACATCACACACACACACACACACACACACACAACATGGAATATCTACTTTTGTTTCCAAACACAAACAGCACACATTTAAATGAAACAAATAATTAAAGGCTCAGCATTACCATACGTACATGCGGTGAAAGACGTACAGTGAAGTTTCGAGAAGAAAAGAAAAAAAGATAGAAAAATAAATAAACTTCTGAAGAGTTTCGTCCATAAAGAATATCATTCAAGTGTTAAATGATAAGTCATAAAAAATTACTGCAATAATTTAGGCGACGTGCATGCAAATTAACGTGCGGCCTCGCACAAGTCGCCTCCTTAGCAAAGCTGGAAGACGACGGCATCACACCTGACATCTCCCATCCACTGCAAACATCACACCACACATCGTCTTCATCACACCTGCTTGATTATACAACATAACGTCGGCATTACAGCAGCTCTACATGTACTTTGCTTTGCCATCCCGTGGTGTGTGAACACCAGATGGAAGAAACCAGAGAGATGGCCTTCCTCCATCCTGGTCTCCAAGGTGACCAAAGCTCAAGACAATGCCAGAACGATGAGGCTGACGTCTTCATTTTTTCTGACGTGGGCTTTTCATGCTTTGAGTGCAATTCCCTCCCCTATTCAAGTCTTTCTGTCTAACCACCAGGTCTTTTCCGTCCATTAGTCTGCGTGCATCTGCTTTCATTGCTGCTTTTCTGACTTCTTCAGGCCGGAGAGTGATAGAGATTCAGAGTGCGAGGACAGGTCTCATAGCGTGACCTTCAGCTAGAAGAAGAAAGTTGAGAAATGACTGGCCTAGTAGTGTTCTAAAATCTTGCGTCACTTCTTTAAATCGCTTATACATCTCAGCTCAGCATATCTAAGCAGTTAAATGCTTTAACAGCGGATACTCCCTGTAGCCATTTTTCACATGTAAATACATCTTTATTTTGTTTTGAATCTCATTGAAACTGGCAGTCTTAAAAGTTTAGTGTGCTGCCGCTGAAAGGGTCATTATTGCGCAGATTAACAACAGAATGAAAACAATTCTGTGTTTCTGTTGCCAGGAGGCAGTGCCATGGACGCCAGGCTGCACTGATGGTGGGTGACTCCCACCTCCCGGACACCACTTAGAGTACGATGCGGTGCGAGATTAGGGTGGAAACGAACGAGAATGGCTGGCCTCCGGTTATGATCGGCACTTAGCGTCTGCTGCAGTCCCTATGCAGCTAAACGCCTCGATTTCTTTAGACAGCTGCGTGCGTTCGAAAACATATTTCACTACAAGGAAGAAATATGTTTTCAACAACAACAACAACAACAGGAAATACAACAATGGTGGACGCAAATGTTGACGGACTGACATGTTGAAAATGCTGCGGTTTGAGTATGTGCATCTGTGCAAAATTTCCGACTGCCCGACTGCAGCGAAAGGTCTGCTGCTGGCGGCGTCGCTGGAACTGCACAGGGACACCAGTTTAATTGGAAACGCACGGCAAGGGACAGTATTTCCGCGCCGGCCCTGCCGCCTCTCTGGGCGGTGTTAGCTGGGGAGTCGAACGCTCTGGCGCTGCGTAAGCAAGGTTCTTAGTGGCCGGGCATCCTGCCTTAACGACTCTTGCCTGCCGTTAATAGGGCAGATTAACGAAGCCCGAATATAGGCCAAGGCCCAGGGATGCAGTGATGGAACTCTCTAGCCCCGGAAACGAGCCTTCCACTCCACGCGAAGTTGGCGACGCTAGATAAAACATGAAGGCCTGCCGTTCTGGGAGAAAACTTACGGAAACTGATTGGTGTTCACTTGCGTCGCTCTTGTGTCAGGCCGCGGGCTGCGTTGTTGGGTCTGCGCCAGTGTGGTGCAGAATCTGACTCTCCCGATGCATATCGCTTTGTTGGAAAGACAACTGCGGCAGTCAGCAGTCCCAGTAACAGCGTTTGTATGCACTGAACAGAGATAATGCGTATTGAAGAAAACTCGAGCCTGCTCACCCAGTTCTCTACCTATTTTTTTTTTTTTTTTATCATGCTTAATCTTGCCCGTCTCTGCACGCGTGTGCAGCTGTGCAGCTGTCCTTTTGTACGTCTATTAGCCAATCCATTCATCCGCACGTGTGTCTGTCGCTTTTAAACAGTCGAAGCAAGGATTGAGAGAAAGCATTTTGATGAAGACCAAGAAAACATATATATTTATTCTTAGTTACGACGTCGTCCGTATATATGTGATATAATTGTAATGATTTAAAAAAAAGATTTAATATTTTTTCTTTTATTCTTTCTTCTTTCTTTCTGTCTTTTTCTGTCTCAATGTAATTCTGAGAAACCAAACTGTACAAATTTTAATAGAACATTCAACCTCGGTAATAGCATTAAAGTGTAGCTTTCGGATAGCCCCCGTGCCGGAGATTGCCGAAAACTTAGCAGGGAGCACAGCAGCCGCAGTGACGTCATCACCAGAAGGACCAGCTAGGCCTACTGTCTAGACCAGAGTGTAGCTTTTTACAATGAGTTCATGAGAATCATCGCGCGACTCATTATCGGGTTGTTCCTATTATGAGGAAATAGAAGACGGAGGAAAAGATTTAAATCCATTATATTACATGTTTGAGACATTAGCTTCCTGAAATGTTAAGAAGAAACGCAGGTGCTGTCTAGCTCAAGACACAGATCCCGGTAAAGAACACAATGAAAACACAACGCGCTGATGAGATAGATTTTTCATTTTCGTTGTTAAAATGTTTGGAGTTTATTAATAGTAATTGTCATTATTGTTCTTACTCCTTATGATCTATCTATATGATGCCTTAAACTGTCGATCACAATCGGTGGAATAAAAATCGTCGATCAGTATATAGTAGGCACTATCGGCAAATCATGTCAATCGCTTTTAACTGTGGCCAGAATATAAAGGAAGTATTCAAAGGAAGTTCAGACTCGTGTCTTGGAACCAACCCAAGATAAATTAGTGAACCAATATTGGGTTTACATTGTTGCAGGGTAATTCAGTAAATGTGCAAGTGTGAAAATATTTAAATAGTACTGGTAGTGGTAATATAGATTTAAAATAAATAAGCACGCAAACAGCTGCATGTTCCAAATAACAGAATATTTTAAAATATGCATGAGTGAGATATGGAAATACTGTGACCTAAATTTGTTATCCTCCTCGTTAAAGCGCTCTGACCACACTAATACAGTTCTCGCGTGCCCTTTGTTGAAATCTTTTTTCTTGCAGTTTGCAAAAACTGGTTTCATGCTGGCCAAGATTGTAAGAAAACAGTAACAGTCAAGAGAAAAAAGTAAAGGAAATAAAGTTTTGTAAAAGTCAACAGGAAAACAGTGAATGTCTTTCACCATTCCCCCACTCCCCACCCCATCCATCGGTAAGAAGACGTCAAACACTTGTTTAACTTTTTCCCATTGACTTATCTTTTCAACCACCTTTACTCATGGTCTATGTTCCGAACTGGAGATTCGAAATGAGAGATCGATATTTGTCCGTTCCTCGAAGATTTTGCACCAAACAGGTAAGCGGAGTACAGATTGTTCTGCATGCACATGCAAAGAACGCTAAGTTTTCAAAAATTGCACTCCGAGTATAAGTGATCATGACAGTCACATCACCATTTCAGTGTAATAAAATGTGGAACTCATAATAACACGGATGCTTATATAGCGTGATATCCCAGCAGTATGCAGGGTGCTCTGCGTTTTACACAATATGGATAAACCTGTATGGATAAACAAAACAACTAAAGTATAAAAACTCTACATGGTCAAAACTTTTACAAAACACGCATTACAACGATGTTTGCTTTCATGAATGGAAGTTTCGTATCCACAAGCTACACTTTAATGCATCGACTTTTTACATTGATAAATTTATGGTAAATGGACGCTTATCGAAACCATTAACACTGCCTTTCTGAAGCATCAATTAAGGACGGCAACGGACTTCAAGAAATAGTAAAAAAGACAATCTAAGTTTTAAGATATCAAAGTAGAGTTTCTGGCATAGACGGTGGTGTGTATGTGGCGATGGACAGTATTGCGGAAATTTAAAAGTGCCCACTATGAACCATCTTGAATTTAAAAAACGTTCTTCTCTCAGCGCGCCAGCCAGCAAGCTTCTCTTCCACATGTCACATTTCGCATCGTGCCGGTCTGTTTCGACAGTTCTGTTGAACGACACGGAGTGCCAGGCTGCTGTGGCATTGCCTTTCTGTAATTGCCCAATCGACAACGAAATTATTCATCAACTCCCATACTCTCAACAGATCCATTTTGCTGAGCTGCTGTCGTTAAAGAGAGGAATGGGGAGGAGAAAGAAAGAGAACAATCTGCAGATACAGAAATTGGTGTTTATGGACAGCCGCGCTGAGGTCTTGTGTAGGCTGTATTGTCCAAAACCCTCGTCCTCGATCAACATCGACGCGAGAAAAGCGAGGCCTGTAGAAATTCTCTTCCAGCAATCTATCATTAAACTCCATGATTACAAGTAAGCGACGAATGAGCCTTCGTACGTATGACAATTTCCACTCACGAAAATAATCTGAACCCCAACTTTCTTGATTCATTCTTCTAAAACTTTGTGAGGACTGATTGAGGCTGAGTTATTACGAATCATAAGTGCAGGTATTCGATCTTTAATCATGTCAAAAATTCTGTTCACGTGCACGCTGTACAGCTATTGCCCCAGGGCGACTTCTTCAAAGATCTAAGATAAAATACGTTACAGTCTACCAGGTGCATTATCTAGTTCGGACTGCTAGTATAATTTGGTTGTATCACTCACAAAAAGCTCTGGTCGGAGCGGTGGTACGGAATAGGGTAAAAAGTGACAGGGGTCCACTTTGTAAACGCGTTGCTGCACGTGCTGCCAAAAGACAATGGCGAGAGTCTTCTTTGCACAGGATGGTGCGTTTCTATTATGCAACAGACCCAGCACGACGCATTTCTATCAGTACGATAGACACAATGTCAACAGGTGTCGCTTACATTTTTATGAGGAGTATAGCACACAGAGCACTCTAAACGCTCGATAAGTGGCCAAGGACAAAAAGTACACAAAGAAGTCTGACGGACAACTTATCGTGTCCTATACACTTCTTGTGCGTAAAGTGCTCACAGAAATTGGATTTCACGAGGGAAGCAAAGGGACCAGTTTCGGTGATCTGCTAGACTCCGGAATCTGGCCCATCTTTTGGAAAATGTCCCCGTGGTCTATGAGGGAGTAGCTGGAGAGGATGACGGTCCCACGAACTCTGGCACGCCGTGAGGGAAGACAGGAAACGCACGTCCAGTAGCTAAATGGCATTTACGTGCTCTGTGACGATCTGCCAGACAGATCCCAGACGGTTTGGGTCACCGTTCATCCCGCTTCACCTGCGCTGTGAGCAGGTGTCGTCACACCTGGCTGGTTTTTTTCCCCATCAGTAAAACAGCGCACTGCCTTTCCCAATAATCTACAGGTTTCTTGCTTTTTCCGCGGCTTACCGAATCCACAGAACAGACGACAAAGTCCATCGATCTATATCTATCGGGGTTTTTATGTTATGGCTGTACATCCGATCCGACAAATCCAATGAATAAAGTTCAAACCACTTCTGCGCACGCGCGCGCGCGTGTGTGTGGAGGGGGGGGGGCGGTGGGGTTTGAAGCCGTTAGACATATGTAACACAATGCCGCCGTGTACGGCTTATAAGCTGCATGCAGCATAGGCCACGCTTACGAGCGAATGCGGGAAATAAACGATGCAACTTTGACAATTTATTTTTGGAGAATCGCTAATCGTCTAAGGTAAAGAACTCTTACATTCGAAAGCTGACTCATTTCTTCACGAGTTGCTTCCCTTTTACTACGTTTAGATCGTTTTCGACCACAATTCCAAGCGAGTGAAAAATGGCTGTGTTGTGTTTATCCACGTGCTTTGTCTCTTGAGAAATGCTAGATTTACTCTTCAAATAATGCGCTGATGAGGAAAATGACATTGTTTTGGAAATTTACTGTGATAAAGTGGATGAAGACAAGAGTATTTGTGCCTCAAAGACACAAGAAAGTGATTAGGAAGAGAAAAACGAGCCAGCACGTGTTTACAAATAGTATTGAGACATCTGCATAAGGAATGGCGAGGACTTTTTGATTTCTTCAACTTCAGTTGTGTTTCCATCAAACGATTTACAAAATTATGGAACTAGGTCCAAGATACACGGTAAGAAATGAGTTTTCTTTTATTATTGTAGTTAAATAGCTAGTTTAAATAATGTTTTTATTGTTTTGGGGGATTTTTTTATAAATTTTCGAAAAAAGGCTAAAAATGCCCCGTCACCCGAGGACACTACTCTAGGTAGGATTGTACGTCGCGTTACCCTTTCACTCCGATAGGAGGTCAGTGTCCTGTACCAGCTCAACCTCCATAACTGCCCGGAAAGGGGAGTGTCGTACGCAGAGATGAAGCTCACGAATGTCCTAGCTGTGTGTTTCGGGGAGTTAGGGAGATCAGTAAAGTAGACGACAGTATTTGCGCGCGCAAAAGGCCCCCATCCCCCTTTCACCATGACTTGCGATCGGCCTTTTTTGTCTCAATGTGATCTGTGATCGCCAAAATCTTACTGTGATCCGTGATGACCTCTTGCTTTGATCTGTGAATATGTCTTTGGCTTGTTGTGATCTGCCAAAAAAAGAAACTTACTGTGATTTGTGACAGCACCCCCGTCCTCCACCTTGAAGGCTCCCTACCTATGTGTACATGCGCATTTTGGCACGTGTTTACTGGTTCTCCTTTTGGGATAAAACGCTGTTAGCGATTAGCATCATAAAGTGAAACATCCTACATAAAACTGCAAAGTACGTTTTTTTTCTCTTCAGTTTTTTTTTAAGGTAATCGTATCCTGAAAAAAAAAGTTTAGGAAATATTTAGTTTGACTAAAGATGCCACAGCAAGTCCTCAACGTCTGGAGAACAGAAAACCATTGACACATCCAAAGAGTGGGGGGGGGGAAGCGGGGTTGAACATCAAACTTACTTCCAACCTCACAACCAAGCACCTGCAACGTTAAGCCTCTGTTGTGTCTAGAACTTCCACACACGTCTGGCGGACGAAGTGGGAGAGTCACAAGAACAGAGACAAGATCCCCCTGATTTCAAGAGATCGTTCGCCTAATTTTATTTAGAGGAAGAGTCTAGACTCCCTCGGTAGGAAATAATGATACCTATTGACTTGCTCAAATGACACCAGACAAGAGGGCTGGCACAGTGAGATGATAGAATTACTTTCTTTGCATCTTTGTTAACGGGGGCTATCGCAGCTGTAAAATTACTCACTGGTTTGTTTCATGGTAGGTGCTAATTACAGGAATTTTCAGTTCGAACGCGGACGCTGAAAACCACAGCGGACTATAAAGTTCAATGTCTAATACTGAGTTAATTCAAGTCTATTTACTTTATGTATGAGATGTTCTTTAATTAGATCGCTTTAAGAAGGACAAAGCTGAATATACTACCCCTTCTCAGCAAATATTCAAGACAAATGCAAACAATTGTGGATATATCAGTTTAAAACATCGATACACCATGTAACAAACTGTGTGTTCCGATACATTAATGAACACGTAGAGACACGAGTATAATGGCGTATTCGTAAATGTAAAGACAAACTATTTAATAAAAGTCACACCGCTTTTGCAACACAGCTGTCCTGAAGCGGCACGAGTGAAGAGATCTTAAGAAGGTAGCTTAAGTATGACTGTATATAGAGAGGCGAGGCTACCGACTAATCGGTTGCTTGTCATTAAAACCTCGGGTCTGTCTGATGTCATGGCTGTCTGGGGCAACTGGTTCGTTAGACCGCGGTCCGTGGTCTGTGGTCTGGCTCTAATTGCAATGTGATGTAAGGCAGATGGTCTAGCCCTGGGAGGCGCCCTTATGACTTAGTCACTTTCTCGGACAGCTGAGTCCGGACAGATGTCGTGGGCATTAAGGTTCATCTGACTTTCAGAAGCAAATCCGTCCCCGCTAGACAGCGAGTTCTGCTGACCCGTCAACGATCGACCGAACCTCTTTTTGAAAATTTCTTTCGCTGTAAGCGGGGATAAAACTCTATAGTTATTTACAATTTCTGAGAGCAGGCAGTCATCAACACAGGCAGACAGACAGAAGGACGGAAGGACGGACGGACGAACGGACGGACGGACGGACTGAGCGACCGATTTTTCTCCTAATCATTAAGACAGATAGCCAACATGCGAACAGATTTTGGGAATAGAAAATTTAAGAGGTTTTGTTCCTTCGACACAATGGGAAACAATTAGAAATGACGTCAGATGACGTACTTTAAGTTTAAAAAAGACAGGAAGAAAAAAAACAGAATTACCCCTTACGGTCACAAAACTGTACAAGTGACGGGGAAGCAGTTAAAAAAATCAGCTCACAAAACAGGAGACGCAAGCATCTTTCACTCAGGGAAGAAACTAAAGTTTAACAGATCACACCCGGGAAATTTTCTACAATTCACAATTCACACCGGATGTGATCACGTCGATCGGAATGGCAAATACAAATGAGGCTCATGGAGCTTGCGCCAACCCTAGAGTTGATCCTCATGTGCAGAAAAGTCACACTGAGATTAATATAAATCCCGACTAATTCTGCCTAATTGAACACAAATCTGAAACTCGGCACTGTCTTCACTGCATATACTTGGGAAAAGGTCATGATAATCTGTTATGGCTGTCATTTCGACAGAGCTAATGGTCTTCGTTACAATAACGACTAGGTAGAAACGTCTTTCTTGGTGTTCCAAAGGGAAAAGAGGGTCTATACAACCCTCCAGTATTTAACGGACGCCTGTTATTAGAATGCCTGGGGATCCAGAAACGTTGAGGGCTCTTACTCCTCGTGTCAGTTCGCCGACAACAGGGATATACGTGTCTGCTAAATGACTGTGCGGTCTGCTGTCTAGGTTTCGACTGGAACTTTCAGACAACAAGGATTCCAACGTCTGTAATGGAAGTATGGCCACATCATCTGACAAAACCAAGTGGACAGGCTGCGGAGAAGCAATAAGACCTCAGACACAAGGAGAAAAATAGCGCGAGCCCTACATCCTCTCTCTCTGGGCTGGTTATCTTCTGTCCGTCCGTTCGGCGGTCTGTCTCCCTGAATGCATGATGTATGTACACAAATCGGATGTAGGAAACTTGTTATAACATCTTCAAATACATTTTTGTTAGAGGATTAGAGATTCATAAAAACCTCATAAAGTCGGTCGTCTGCAAAACATCCTACACCCAAACGTAATCAAACTCTTGTAGACCCGAAGGATAGTTTTCAACTAAAGGTTAAATCACCAACGGCTGATGGAAGACAAACTGGCTAGCGCTGTATCCCACTGGGTAAGTCTAATATTGCAGTAGTGTTAACGTAGTTAAATGTGATCTTGTATATGTGCACAAAAACAGAAATTGGATGTAGTTTCAAATACCATTTCTACGAGTCATACAAGTTAATCCCGCCGCCCTCTCTGTGTACATACATAGTGCCCTATGGGGACTTCGTTTGTCTGGGATTTTTTAAAAAATACTTTGTTTCTCTGGTTTCTTTTTCATACTTTTCTCTTCTTTTTTTCCCCTGTCCATTCCATCTGCTATGAGACGGGTGCATCGCACTTAAACAGTTGTACTCATTCCAACGGGTGCATCGCACTTAAACAGTTGTACTCATTCCTCGACTCTCCTCGACATACGATCATCACTTCGGCCTCTTCGTTATCACTGAGTATACTCGTCTTCTGGAGACCGCCCAAAGCGAGTAAGTGAGCGTGGATGCACGTGCTGACAAACGGGATAGTATATGGCTGCATGCGAACGGGCATGCATCCGTGTTGATAGACCTGTGTGTGCGCGCGCTAGAAGTGTGTGCATCTAAGTGTCTTCCCCAAAGTCCTGTTTAGAGGACACTAAATCGTGAATCCTTTTATGGTCACTGTTACGAAGACGTTGTCTTCCACGGCTGTTTTGCCACCAGGAGGTTGTGTCACGTTCTTATCACGAACATGTAATATTCTGCAACCTGCTTGTCACCGAAGGGGTGCGTTCGGTGCATGTGTGTGTGCAAGAGTTATTGAGTGCTCGCGCAAGAGCAGGCACGTGCACGTGATTCCATGTGCGCTTGAGATCATCCACCAAGGAGTGAATGAATGTCAATCACCCCAGTTCCACCATATCTCTACATCTCAGGTGACTTTACTGTGCGCTCAGAATAATCCGACGTTCAGTTATTGTGAGGAATAGGTAACATGCTCGTCGACCTTCATGTTATTTCAGTTTCAGTGCTGCTGGAAGCGCCGTAAAACTCGGAATTTCTTTCTCCTTTTGTTTCAAATCAGACTTTTACTGGCTCCACGAAGCTGCCCTGTACTAGCGATGTATACATCGGTGTAAAACGGCATGAAACGACGATCTAAACTAGGCTGAAGAGCTTCTGGAACAGAACTGGGAGGAGATAGTGCCAGTAGGTGCCTCTTATTTCAAACGATTTCACAGGAAACTCTGCCAGGAGGAAAGTCATTCAAGTTAGTTGTGTTATGAGACTTCGCGACAACCGACATCCTGAAAAGTACGAACACTTCGCAGTTTTCTGGACATGAACATGCAGGATGAACGACGTTAACACAGAGAACACCTCGTCCCGCCTCCCCCAAAGTCCCTTTTAGAGGACACTAAATAGTGAATCCTTTTATGGTCACTGTCACGAAGACGTTGTTTTCCACGGCTGTTTTGCCACCAGGAGGTTGTATCGCGTTTTTTCACGAACATGTAATATTCTGCGTGTCAAGTGGTACGTTCGGTGCATAGTTAGCAGCAAGATCATATGGAAAAGGAACCAAAGTCCGACTTTGTCGATTTCTACTGCGACTTAAGAAGCGTTCCAAAGAAAAACAGTTTAATAACCGTTTAAGAAACCTGTAAAATCACAGTCCTGGGTAACAGTTTGTTGTGTATGTAGCAGGAGTGTGTGTGTGGGAGTGTTTACTTTTTTTGTTGTGATTATATGTCATGTTTGCAGACTTTATAATTGTGTCT
>SMGT01015422.1:397026-408228 GCA_004794575.1 Lanistes nyassanus | reverse complement strand
TCGGTAACAATGCCATCTTTACCTAGAATCAATAACAATGTTATAGTTGCCTAGCCTCGGTAACAATGCCATCTTTACCTAGAATCAATAACAATGTTATAGTTGCCTACCCTCGGTAACAATGCCATCTTTACCTAGAATCAATAACAATGTTATAGTTGCCTAGCCTCGGTAACAATGCCATCTTTACCTATCGTCAAGACGGCGTAAAGCCCCGGGAAGGGATGTTAACCTGCCTGCCGCTCGTCAAAAGACTGAACCGTGGTACGGCAGTCCCGGGCTCGGCACAGGGCGGACAGACGGGCTCAAGAGAGGGAGAGGTGAAGAGATTGTGGGTGGTCTCTCGTCCTCCGACAGTCGGCTCTGGCGCTAGAGGCACGATGACAGCGATTGTGCCTGGCGCCACGCCCGCACGCCAAGACCCCGTGACTGGCTGTGGACACGGGAGCGAACAGTGACTGCAGCTCACTTCCCGTCATACAAAGATGGCTATAAAGCTTGCTAAGATAGCCACAAATCTCTCCGTCGCTAGACTTGGGCCTTTTCTCTTGTTTAGTCCTCCTTCTCTCATTTCTTTCTTTTTTATCGGCCTTTAAGTGATACGAAATTATCTGAACAGAGTTACATTTATTATTATTCTCTCGCAGAATTTGGTATGTCCAACGTCGCTAATCATGAAATCTCTGTATTCCACCCCTCTGATTCTCGTGGTCATTTTATCCAATTAAAGATCAGATGTTTGTGTGTAGCTGCGTTTGTTTATGCACAAAGGCGCGTGTCTGCTTGACGAGATGCCCAGGCACAGGCTTTTAAGGCATGTTTACTTTCTAATGAGATGTCCATGCGCAGCGCTTAAATTTATGTTTTATTTTATTTGTTTGTTTCTTTCTTCCTTTATTTCTATTTTTGTTTCTTTCTTCCCTGTCTTTTCTGTCTGTGTCCACCACTCCATCAATAAATGAGACACAATGCGACGATGTTGGGCCAGATAAAGGAATGTAAATAAATGCAGTAATTAAGCCCAAGCTGCCCAGCAGCTGTTTGATTCAAGGTTTTTGCTTTAGAGAGTCACGACTGATCCGTCGTACCACAGGGCTGGTCGATTAGGACAGCCAACAGCAGCAAGCCTCTCAATCAGGGATGCCGTGTGATCGTGTGACGTAGGCATCCTATTCCTCCCCCACTTTCTGGAAGCCCCACTTTCTCTACTTTGCCATGTTTTGCCATGCTACCCGGTAAAACCCTCTCTCCGCAAACACTCCGCCTCAGGACCAAAGCCGTCCTCTGAGCTGCCCCATCTATGCCAGCTGAGGATTAGCCTACTCTCTGGAAATGTCCGCGTCACTATACTGTAAAGGGATTATAACAAAAACCCCAGTCCCTGTAAGTCAGTTGTCCGTCGTTCCGAAGAACTTCCCCTTTCTTTCTATTCATTTTATGCGTGCACTGACTAATTATATGTTCTCTTTGTTCTGCTTTTTTCATTATTCTGAAGTTCTTTGAACGTCGCCCACACAAGTCCTGAATAAATCTGTCGTTCTATTAGCAACAACATCCTTTGTTTGTCCCCTACGGCTGATGGATTTTCAGTTGTGCCCTCGGCAAAATCGCTCAGCTGTGGTATAACACGCGACATTTCTTAGGTCACTGGATGCTTCATTACCTGGCATCCGATGGTTCATGTGGAATGTGGTCTTCAGCTTCTGTCTTTTAAAATAAAATTAAATGTCGTTTATAACTACTTCTACACAGACCTACAGACATATGCAGAAAGACATGCGGGCGGAAGGTAGACAAGCAGGAGAACAGAGCTAGACTGGTCAAAGGTCTGATTGTTTGAGGGACGGAGGGACAGAGGGGTGAGTGGAAGTTTGGATGGACAGACAGACAGACAGACAGACGGACGGACGGACGGACGGACGGACGGACAGACAACGTTCTTGAAAGTTTAACTGTAGTAATATAATGACTGTCACAACTTCACAGAGCTGGCCTGTTGTCAGCTTGTCCAGAGAGTGTTCCTTCTGGTACAAATCCTCCTAGCGATGCCGACAAACAATTTCCTTCCCGTCACATCCTGCAGACACATGACAGGCAAAATACAGCTAGAACAATGAGAGGAGCTTTTTCGAAATACCTCCAAACCTCATGCCATTAGATGGACTGCAGTAGAAGGAAGAGACTGACTTTCCCCCACTAAATAGAAACAGAGAGAGAAAGACAAACAAAAGGCCACAGTAATACGAATAATAATGGTTTTAATTTAATGGCTGGCTCTATATATGGATTTTTAAAATTGTAAACATTGTATAATAATTGTGGAATAAACATTAAAAATGTTATTTTACTCCATCCGCTGTACCCAGGTCAAGATGACCGCATGGGGACCTGTGGTACCCGGAGTTTTCAATGTTTGCGTAATAAACGAAATCTGAAAACACGTTGTTGTGAACCGCATGAAACAGTATCCCTTACGAGAAAATAGGAAAAAGAAAGTGAAGATGTGCGTAGTCACAAATTTTTCCAACTAAAACGAACGTATTTCAAAACAGGAACCCCACGCCTTCAAGAAGTTCTAGATTTTCTGTTCGTAGGAAGATGCGTTAAGATAAACGCTTATCCCAAGAGACAAGGCGGTTCCGTATCTCCGAGAAGCCTCTACAAAGGGAGTCACCTGTTTTTCTGTTGATAAAGTCAGGAACAAAGCGAGACTTTATATTTTAAAGGTCACAGTTTGGCTCACAGAGCACTGCCAGTCGATCGATATCATGTGTGTGTGTGTGGGGGGGGTGGTGGAGGAAGTTGGGTGCTGGGGGTTGGGGGGTTGGGGAGGGAAATGGGGATATTTGTGTCCAAACAGTTTAACGTGTCCTTGCTTTCTCCGACAGGAGTTTTCGGTCAGCAATCTAGATGTCCAAAACGGGGAAAATGTTCAGATGATTTTTACTCTTCAATGTTCCTTTTCACTGGCTGGTCTGTCACGTGCGATCGACTTGATCGATCGATTTTAATTATACCGGTGGAGATGAAACGGTCTCGCTCCGCTGCAGCAGATTTTGAGAAAGGTGTGTGACCAGGTGTACGGGCGACTGGACTGGCTGCACATTTGACATGCACAGGACAACGCTGACGAGACTGCACGTCGCCCAGCACGCTGTGCTTAATTACAGACTATGCTCGTCAAAAGTTCTCTGCGCTGACTGGTTTAAGGTTGTTAACAGGGCAACTTTGCGTTGTTGTTTGCTGAACATGGCCGAACCTGGTCGTGTTTTGTAAGGACTAGGTTTTAAACAGCGATACCAATGATTTTTGTTGGCCCCAGTCGGGAAGTTGTCAAGTAGGGTCTAAAATTAAAACACAGCCTCTATACCTTTCGGAGGTGTGTAACTTGTTCACTGGCTGTCACGAATCGCAAAGAACTGCGACAGGAGACACGACGTGGAAGTGTTTCAGAAATGACAAGTATGTAAACCGTCTCCCTGTTCTGATCTAAATCTTTCGTAACTATCTCCTTTGATAATGTCAAGCATACAGGGCAGTTCCGTCTCCTATTGGCATGTCAAAATTTCCCCGTCACAGAACATTCGATAAGCAAGCAAAATCCTCAGAGACCATTTCAGGGCGTGATAATGATCGCGGTCTTTCGAACTGTTTTGTAATACTCTTCTGCTCCCCCAGACATCGTCGAGATAAGCAGGAGCATATGGTATTGATGGAAATATCCCTCAAGAGCAAATTTAAGCCAGTCGAGATCCCATATTATTCTCCATGGTGCTAAGTAGGACCAAGTCAGAGCAAACAATAGTCTACATGACTTAACGTCCGCCTTACTATAGTCCTGGAATGCCATTTTAATAATGCCTTTTCCCCTTAGAAGAAGAACTTCAAAGAAACTGCAGATGGTAATCCCCACGGACCTCAGTCATTCCCGTTTAGCGGGCTAACAAAGGCAAAGAACGCCTGCAGTGATCCACAGTAATGAGCCACGTCGTTTGATTAAAGGTTCTACCCTTCGTCTCATCAAAAAGACCGTCTTTTGCGAAAATGAAATGGCGAGGTAGGTGCATCACGTTCAGCGAACTTTTTGAACTAACCCTGACAACCTTTTCAGTAAAATAGGGTTTTGTAATTACCACGTCACTCTTCGTCTTTGTTCCCGCAGCTCTCCTCTCTTCCACAAACCTGGCGAGAGTCACGTGCTGGTGTAGCGGTCAACAAAGATGTGCGTACTGTGAAGGCCAGGATGGGTCTTCAAAAATAATCTTCCAGGTGCAGAATAACCAGTGTCGTAGACACACGTTGGAAATTACTGACGGGGAGAGGATAAACAACTTGTGCGCGCTCAGAAAACCAGGTGCACGTAAGAGAAGCCCAGCCGAGACTATTCCAGGCTAGGAGTAGACGCTGACTCATTTTGTCACTTGAGCTGTGGCTGCCCGACAGGAGAACGCACTTCGCAAATATTGAAAATATGTGATTTTTTTGGTGGTGATGCAAATCGTCATCATTTTTACTTGTTGACCAATTTTTACTTGCTCGACCAATTTTTACTTGCTTGACCAATTTTTACTTGCTCGACCACGCGATTTATCATTCTGCCCTCGACGACAGAGTGACTTGAAGTCTTGGTATATCCTGTCGATCTTTCGTAAGAATTTTTTTCAACATTTTCAAGCACTCCTTGTCCATTGTATGAATTTTCTTTCAACATTTGCAAGCACTCACTAGCTTGCTCACTCACACGTGAATGGCAGCACACACCAAGGCACAGAATGAGAGAGGACATTAATTATAGCATTAAAAAGGAAATTATAAAGATTTCTCTTTTGACACAGCTTCATTCTTCAACTATCATCCGATGAAGAGCATTAATACGTTTCACACGTGTCCACACCCGCATGGTGCAGACTACAGAACTAAGAATCCTTAGTTCGTTTTTCTGGCTACGCAATTTCTACTTCAACTTGATTTCTTGGGCTTTACTCGAACATTATCCAGCTTCTGACGAAAAAGGAGTTTTCATCCATCTTAATTTACCCACTCAGTGTCGATGTGTTCCAGCTGGTAAATGGCTGTGCCATTATGCAGTGTAGTAAGAAAATAAGATCCAGTGAAATCAAAGATTTTTACTCTGGAGAAAAAATCATAAGTCACGCCATGATGTTACAAGAGCATAAACACTGGAGATGGATATTCTAATCCAATTACGGGGAACAGTTTTGAAATGGATTTCGAAATCGTAAATTTGTCAGTAGAAATAGTACTTCACAACTTTTATCCTCCCGGTGTGCAGTTCTGTTTGTGGTCATTCTCTGTTACTGAAGGCATTGCCGGAAGTGCGTGTTAGGCAAGAGGTATGCTTTTGCTCTTTGTGCAAACGCACATTTTGGGTCAAATATCCCCAGAAGAAGATCCCTCCTTATCATCTCTCTTTCGCTTTTTCTTCCTTTCCTTCCTCTCTCTCTCTCTCTCTCTCTCTCTCTCCGCCCTCCCTTCCAAAAGTCAAATGGTACGCGACCCTGTCTTCACACTGATAGTTCGTCGGTCTTCGGGACTGGCTGACTGGCTGTGTACCCTACACGTGAACTTATGAGATGTCTTCTTTCCATTTCGAGCCGTTTCATCGTTAATCTCCACGTTCGAGAAAATACGTACCTAACCTCTGAGCTGTCTTGCCGATGCATTGCTGTCACTTAAACATGGGTGGTTCAGGCAAATGCATTTACAATTGACAGTTCTAAATGTCATCAGCTTTTTGTACCTCCTTAGATGAAGCTGGTAAACAAGGAAGCAGTGCTATGCTAGCTTCTTTAACTCAACAAAGAAAATGAAAATTGCGTGCACTTGGATTTTCAAAAAATATGTTGCTGGCGTAATGACTTCAGTTGATCATTTTAGCTCCATATTGGCGCTTGGATGCACGCGACGAATTAAGCAGAGACCGTGCGGTGCGGAATAAAAACATGTTTTTGTGTTGTAAGCTGAACAAGGTGACTAGTCGGTCCATTTACTACAGTTAAGTACAGACATCGTGATCGTCAAATTAACCAATCGGAATATTTTCATGATAGATGTTGTTGTTAACGTGAGTACCCTAATGTACTGGCTGAATAAAATCGTGCTTCTAAATAAGCGAAATTAATTAATGTTCGCATTTATTTCTAGCGCTGCATGATGTCTGATGCATTGTGCTGAGTCGAAACTATTTATAACGTCATCTTCGAGAATCACCCGTCAAAACAAGTTACCTGTACAAGTAGCTTGCAAATAGCCAATGTGCGTTAAGCCAATGGGAACCAGAATGTGTAATGGTCAAGTAATGTGTATTTAATTCACAAAGTAACTAACCATATAGCCTTCGTAAATGCCAAAAATGCGCCTTTACTCAGACAGGAACCATGCGTGCATTTTTCATATTTGCCAAAATTTAGAAATTTACACACTATACACGTATTTTCTTTGTGCAAAAGCTACGTTTTCGGGAAGTGCAAGTACCGTTTGTTCGTGTTTCTTGGAGCTGATAGATCATTCATTTTAGCCAAGCTATTCCTCTACAAGTGTTGGGGAGTGGCTGTTGTCCGAAGCTGAGAGGTTACTGTACGTCCTTTTGCCATTTTCTGCACGTCTTCTTGGCTGACCGACAGTCTGGGGCTGGGGTCACAGAAAGCATAAAAACATGAACTCGACAAACCCTGCTATGTGTTGCAGCTGACAGTAAACAGCGGGTGCTAGTGAAGTAAATTATTCAGAAGACAACGCACAAGGCAAGACAAAACTTCGACCTTAAAAAAAAAGACATGTTTTGACAAATCCATGTTCGACTCCGTGCTGAGTGTGCGCGGGTGTAATTTCCTCCAATTAAAATCAAGACAACCCCAACAAAGTACTGGCAGCGCTAGACACAACCGTATGCTGACGTAAGCAATCAAGGGAGCCTATCGTACCCATACACGTAGCAAAGAGAGAGTCGAAAGTAAGGAACGTGGCAGATCTTCAAAAAAGATCTGCCATCCCTTTCTTTTAAACGACCCTAGTCTTCACACGGCTAGCCCCTGGTGTACCACGTGTGCATAAGACCTTAAAAAAACTATTTGCCTCCATTTCCTGCTGAGTTTTCCCACTGACGGAAAACCATACAGATGTTGCCATTTAAGAAAAGGCAATAAAGAAACACACAAATCCCATTGAAAACATTCTTTAGCTGACCTTAATTTTTCCCCCTGCTTCGGGAGAAAAAAGTTCGTAAAGGAAAAATCGCCATTTGTAAACGTGACTCGATCGGGAAACACATTTAAGAATTCAAGGTTATATTAAAGTGTGTCTGACATATTTTCTAAAGTTCCTGATATTGAAAAGCCTTATTGATTGGAAATGCTGTCGGAAGAGAGGAAAATTTACTTAAGTTTTCAGCTTCGCAGATGAGGTGTATGTTTTTACTGGTTGAGCGGGTGGTTGGCTGGTTGGTTGGTTGATTAGGGAGCTGGCTAGTTCCTTGGCTGGTTCATTGATTCGTGTGAGCTGAGCAGTGTGTTGGTCGGTACAAGATGCCCCTGGGTTTTCTTTGCACCTTTGTATTACCTGCGCGCGTATCCTTCGTGCTGGAAACTGAGTTAACCAAGAGGATTTAGCCAAGCGGGACTTAGACAAGACGTCAACTTTCCAAGGGATGGCCTCTTCTTCAGGACGAAGGGTCTATGCCCCGAAACGTTGACGAAACACGAAGCGTCTCGCCTGTCTGACCCCCTTGGCTAAGTTCTCTTTGTTGTTACCTTATTTACTCCAACCAATCACCTGTTTCTTTCTCTTTACTCCGGAAACTGAGTTTCCATCTGTCCGAAGTTAACTGCCCTCGGCACTTATGGTCTATCGTCTTTGAAAACATCCGTCTCTACAAAACGGACGCGAGTTTTAGCGACTTACAGTTTAATTACCACTTAGTCACTGCTGGCCAAAAATAATAAACACATTTAACACATTCTCCAACAACAGAAAAGCGAAATATTGAGACACTACTAAAAACGATAGAATCCAGCAAAAAGCAAACACACTCACTTGCCAAACTGGCTGCAGAGATTTCAAGTGCGTGCCGCGGGCTAAAAATAAAGGGAGATCCCCACGAAAAAAAGCTACGAAGTTAAATCTAACTCTCCTTCTTCCCCATAGTGCGACGGAAAAGTCGGGAAACATAGGCGCCTGCCCCTAGTAGGCATGCGCGTGAAAAACGATCACTGACGTCACCCACGCAATTACTGACAGACCGGCCTCCGCACTCAGCTCTGGAATCTAGAACTTGAAAAAGAAAAACTGCGGCCAACGGAAGTTTCTTCGGCCTCCAGGCTGAGCGTCATCCAGATGTCATTCTCGAGGCACTGCGGCTGCAGTGTCGCCCGCAACGCTTGTTGCATTAGCAGACGCCATAAAAAGTCCTACGTCGTTCAGACAGAATGTCGCCAGTAAAGTATCCCATCATTTATGAAAAAAATTAAGTGAGCCTCAACGTTTGCTGTTTTTCAGATATGAAGCCTACGAAAGGATCCCAACACCCCCCCCCCCACCACCACCACCACACACACACACACACAAATCCATGGAGTCGTAAAACTCGTAAAACAGACGTCTGTGGGAGAAGTTCATGTAGCAATGAACACTCTTCTCTTCTGGCGCCGGTAAACTCAGCTTGATTACCGCGCCCCTTGGATTCCAGAGACAGCACCACGCGACCTGAGGACGGTCGCTGAAATAAGCGCCGAGGTCCAAGGGAAATTGTCTGCCAGGGACAAATAGAAAACCACAGTCAGGAAGATACTGTAGGCCAGAAAGATGATGTAGCCGTATATCAAGTTCCTTTCGCCTTGTAGCCGTGTCGTTTGAAAAGGTGCATTACCATTGGTGTTTCTATGAGAAATGATGGTAAGCAAGGTTTTGCTCCCAACAACTTCAAAAACCCAACTGAGGGCTACATGGTTTTAAAATAAATGGGTTCGTCACGAGAAATTCACTTAAAGTACGAGTCAGTAATTTCCTTCGTTCAGGAGACACATATGCCTTCAAATGTTTATATACACAGAGGTCGTGGCCTCAGCTTGGCCTACGGAAACCTGCATGACTTCGACACTATAGGCAGATGGAGAGCTAGGACCAGTAGATACTATTGAAACTTACTCACAGACTAATTATAAACGTGGCTGGTGTCACAATGTCACATTTTCATCGTTTTCTGGCTTGTATCTCGTGAAAGCGAGTAGCTTGCGAAGTTCATATCTTGTAAATGAACGAAACCCCGTCATTGCAAACTCAGTTTCCACTGGAGTAATTACTTAAAAATTATTTGTATAATTTGTTTGAGTCAAGGACCCACAAAGTCTTACACGACCACTTAGTCAAGAAACTGTGCGACATGCTGGCAGACCTGACCTTCCGCTGGAAACGAAAATAGCCTGATAGCATTTTTTTTAAACGCTGTGTTCCTTTATTCCGTGTATCCCACGCAGATTGAGGCAGGCCCAAGATTAGCCTCAGCGTGTGTCTAGATTAATATTTACCGAAAAATTTAATTACTGGGTCAGATTTTTCCCTATTGCATGCACTGATTTTTTGCTACATTCTCGTCGAGGAAAGGTTCTGAACAAGAACCTACAGGGAACTACCCTCTGTGGTTGGGAAAGGGTGTGGGAGTAATGAGGGAGGTGGGGACAGTTCGTCTGCATCGAAGATACGACCTATTTCCGACACTCGTTAAACACATTTTTATCAGACGGTCGGGGTAGCTCATCCAAGTGACAAGATCCTGTCAACTTTCTTTGAACAATAATCGTTAATAAGTACGAGAAGCGGTCGAGAAGCATGAAGTCCGCGCATCGATCAAAACGGCTTTGACTTCCGCCCACAGTATTCGTTTGCGTATGGTAAATGCGTCGTCACTAAATCGTGACAATTTAAGCTTATTTATTGTGCTGCAGTGATTTTGTTTCTTGGCTATCCAGTTGTAAAACCCTTCATCATGTATAGTATCGGAGCAGTGAGTTTATGAGCCGCCATATTGGACAGATCGAGTGAAAGCCCAGAAGGTACCACGGAAAAAAAGCAGAGAATGACGTGAAGAAAGCGTGGAATGACGTCAACAAAGCAGAAAATGACGTGAACAAAGCAGAGAATGACGTGTGCAGGGCAGACCGGAACATCACCACGCCCCTCCGCGAGACAGAATAGATCCGAAGTGCGGGTAGGATTTCCTACCCACCTTGCGATTGGCTGCCCCTCTTTGACCTCTCTTACTCACTGTCCCTTGGTCATTCTCCTGCCATGCAGCCCACGCGCCACATCTACCGCAGCTAAGTCTTTTTCTTTTTCGTTTTTTGTTTTTCCGTCGTTTTTGTGTCGTCCTGATAAAGAGGTAGTGCCCCGAAACATGTAGACTGTCTTCGTCTGTGCCCTGTTCTAGCTGGGTCCAGTTCCCTTGTTTTAAATTTAATTTGGATTTTCCTCCAAGCGGCAGTCACTTGTTTTTCTTTTATAAACTTCTTACACAAATGTTCGTTACAGAACAGATCATAATTGTCTATGACACACGATCCAACTGACAAAAGACTCATTAGTGCATCTTTTGAGTTATACTTAGCTTCATCAGTATTACCATTATTCTTTGTTATTTTCTGGTTATTGCTGTATTTATCGTGTGCGGCGGGCTTTATTTTCCCGATTCATTCCATATCAGGCTCGGCGTGACGCAGCACGGGGAAGTCAGTCCGCGCTCAGTGGGTCTTCGTGAACTAAAGTTACGGAAAGGTGAACTCCTGTCACGGAAAGCTTGTTTGCTGGCAGCTTGAGAAGTAGATCTTGGAAAAGAGATTACAATGGTCGAGATTTTGGCAACGCAAGAGGTCAGGAAACCATTAAAATGGCTTATTCGGGAAAAAGCCAGCTGCACGATTTCCAAGATCAAAAGATGGTTTTACGATTCGAAATGAGATTGCCGCGCTCTTTAGCTTGCATGCGACCGGCCAATCACGCTACTGCTTCAGGCTGCTTACCCACAGACTTATCAGGGGAAAGGGGAGTGGAAGGGGGAGAAGGAAAACCAAAGAAAAGTATTTAAAAAAACAAAAGGAGGAGGAGGAAGAAGAAGAACAAAAAGAATTATAGAAGCACGTCAACAAAGCTTGGTGTCTAGAGGCACGTCAACAGAGCTTGGTGCCTAGAGGC
>SMGT01015422.1:371441-385808 GCA_004794575.1 Lanistes nyassanus | reverse complement strand
AGTCAGGGGTGGGGGAAGTAGGGAGTTCCGGCCAAACACATGGACACTCTCGCTCAGAAAACGGAGGATTGGAGGGTGTGTGGGTGGAACTCAATTCACGTACATCATATTTCTACCAGTTAAAAGCTTCTGGACCTACACAGAGTTCAATACTAATGTAAAGTCTCTTGTGTCGTCCCACACTGTTTGCTATCAGATTCCTGAGTGTCAAAGCTCGGAGTTTTGGGAAAGAAGAAAATCAAAGCCACGCGAAAATTAAGTTCGGTTAACCCATAAAAAAGAGAGAAGTTGGAGGTGGCAGAAGAAGGTATGAGAGAGAACAAAGGTTGATAGAGGGGGTGGCTGGAAAACAAAATTCCTGAAAGAACTGTCAATCATGAGGGCAATATCTTGTACTGTGCAAAACCCCCACGTCTCTGACTGTCCCTTTTAAAGACGGGCGCAGTACATCCATTAGTCACAACTGCTCTCTTTCTCTCCGCCTGTGGCAAAACTAGAAGTATTTGCAGAGCGCGAGGAGGCAATTATTATGGAGATCAGATCCGCAGAATACACACCTCGCACAGAACTGAATAGTAAATCTGCCACATGGATCCCAGCAGAGCATTTCACGAAAAGTACACGTCGATCTTTCTGTCTTTTGTGTAATGTCAGAAACCCTCTGCATCGGTCCTAAATTGCTCAGACAGCGCGCATGACTTCAAGAGAATGAAATCTTGCAGGTTATTTATTTCCGTTCTAACATAAATTGCTCAGATAGTTCGTGCGACTTCTAGAGAATCTAAATCTTCCAGGTTATCTCCGTCCTAACATAAATTGCTCAGATAGCGCGTATGACTTCGAGAGAATGAAATCTTGCAGGTTATTTATTTCCGTTGTAACATAAAGTAATGTACTAGTCTGCATTCCAAAAAAGCGAAAGCAGCTGCCATCCATGGGTGGGAGGGAAAGCGAGAGTGAGGGGAGTAAGGTGGATAAGAGTAAGGTAAACATATGCACGAGAGCAAAGGCCGGCTAATTAGGGTAATTCGTCGTGCAATTCGGTGTTGTATGCATATGGTAAAATCTTGCCTCCCACCAACGCTGGATATCCCATGCCTGGTGTCCTCCAACGCACTCACCAACCAGGGACAATCATTCGAGTGACCCGCAGCTGGCCACAAACTGTCCTCCACGGCAGACAATACGTTTGTTTTCGTGGTTTACTTCCAGTCTCCCTCCCTGAGGGCTTCAAACCACATGCGGCTGCGGACAGCGGAGAGAACCTCTGGTACAAACATGGCGAAAGGTGTTTCCGCTTTAGAGATAAAGTGTAAGCACTAACTCAACCCCTAACCATTATCCCTACCTCTTCCTCTAACCACCACTACTACCACTCCCCTAACCCCAACCTCGAAGAAAAGTGTAAAAGATGTGGGAGAAAAAAAGTAAAAGATGAGAATCGAACCCTAATCATCGGTTGCCATCTTGAAAACAATGTATTTCAGGGAAGTTCTCTATGCTGTCTGCAGTTACTCTTCAAATCCCCTCATGACAACAATTAGAGTTAAATTAATTTTTTTTAAATAGTACTAGACGGTCGTGTTCTTCCTAAACATATTTTAAAATCTAAAACCCTAAACTTGGTTTCGAGTTGAACTTCAAAGCTATGAGAATGAGACCGGAAGTTAACCAGGGAAACTACAACAAAATGATAGCTGGCACGTGTAAAACCAGCTTTGTTTGTTTATTTATTAAAACTGTGGGTGACTCATGAACCGTAGGGTAGTCTCGTCAGCACAAATAAGGAAATGTAGTTCTCACACGGGAAACTACACGTGTACTGGAGGGTAACCAACCTTCTCGCAGGCTGGCGGCACCCAGGTGCCAATGACGCCGGTCTCATTAGGTAGACAGCCTGATGTCAGCCAAGCACGGCTTTATAAATCACATTTTACATAAATCACCGTCCCAGACATACACATACTCAGCGTTCTTGGAACATTTTGGAAATATTTACAATGCAAAGTGGTAGACATTTCCTATTACTTTCATTCACTGGCTCACCGGTCAGTGATAGTGCCAGAGATCCCAATAAGTTTACTGCTGTGCCCTGCCAGACTCCGAGTGTGTTAGCCCCCTTTCAGTAAGGACTTGCTTCGATAAGGCACAGCCCACTGTTTGCTGTTGGACAGGTTCGATTGCTGATTACCTTTCTTCAAGCATTCTCCACCTCTGAATCAATGTTTACGTATACGTTGCACAACAAAATTCCTGAAACTGCCAGATTTAAGTAAATGCAAACGGTGACGACGACAAAAGACGACTATGAAATGCCCCCTCCCCTCACCCTAGAAAACATTGCCCAAACATTATTCAAAGTGATTGAAGCTCGTGTCGGGGAGCCAACAATGTGTAGTATACAGCCCTTCTCCATCCGCTTAAATATGTATTAAGACGAGCTCTGTCACAAGTCTCTGAAATCGTCAAAAGAAGAATTTCCCTTTGGGCAAGTTTTTTTCGGGGTAGGGGTGGGGGTGGGGTGGGGATACCTTCCCCACAATTTCAAAGGCGTAGAAATTTCGTAACCGTAGGTTTTCTGTTATTTGGCAAGGGGCACACCCAACCTGAACATTTCATGCTATGGTCCTTAGTAAAGAAAAAGGATAAAAAAAGAAAGAAAAACAAAGAAAGAAAGAAAAAAAGAGTGATTAAAGTAAAATTTAAAAGATTTCTAAAAAGGATAGACGCCTCTCTAATAAATCTACTGCTGCTGTTGTTGCTGCTTGACAGTAATGTAAAAAGTACGAAGAGTCATCACAAAAGAGATTCCCTTCCTTTAGATGTCTTCACGTGCAATTTGTTGGAGGGGGGGGGGGCGCCACTGGAGGGATGGGGGGGAGAATGGGGCAACATCGCAAGAAAACCTTTCTGCACTCACGTAAAATATGAAATGAAAAAATGTGGTAGTGCGTGTGGCGGGGGAGGGGGAGGGGGAGAGTCGCGGTAACGTTAACATCGGAAGGTCTCTGGCAAATGAGACAACATAAAAGCTATCTCAGACTGGTCTGGAGAATCGACGTTTATACAACTGATTTGGGGAAAGGACTCCCTCGGCCTGACCATTTCATTCAGTGCAGTCCTGCAAAACAGGATTTCTCTATAGAAAACGTAAGGGGTCGCTGAAATACCGACAGATACAACTTTCGCGTAAACATGCTGTTGCTGTTGTTGTGAGCATCTTAAGATTCACGTGACGCCTTAGTGGACTGCTCTTGAACAGTTATTTTCCTCCCTGCCTCTATGCGCATGTGATCTGTGTGTGGATCGGAGACGTTTTCTTAATACTGGCAAATACCACTAGTCTTTGATATTAGTGACCATTTCAAATACTAGCCGACTTATTAAGCTGAAAAGGTTTCAGCGACACCATTGTAATGAGCACTTTTCCCTCTTATTTTGTGTTTGCAAGTTTCCTTTTAAGGAGACTTTATAAAAAGAATTTCAACGGACATGAATTGGTAATGATAAAAATTCGTTTCACTCAGAATTGGGGAACCCTAAACTGTTCCATGTAACTGTCTGCCGCTGTGTGCTGGTGCAGAGGGTGAGGTGATCAAGAATTGGCGGACCTCCTAAGCATACTGAAGGGACGTAATGACGTAACCCAAGCCCCCCGTCAGCCTGCTCTTTGAACAACCTGCCACAGATCGCTGTGCTCGAGGTAACGGCATTTGCCGCGTCTCCAGCGGCACGACAGGCGCGCCCTGCAGCACTCAGCCCAGCGCGGCTGATGGACCACAGAGTTTTTGACCACCGTTAGTTTTCTGGCCTGCTGCCCTTTGTGATTACTTGCTTCCTAGACCCCGGCCCTGACAGGATCGCCCTCTGTCATTCGGTTTGGCAGACAATTTGCCCTCAGTCTTCTCGGTTTCTGACTCTTGCCTTGGTTCCCTCCCCCCTACTCCCTCCAATCCCAAGCCCCTGCATCACCGCCTCCCAACAGTTTGGTACCAATCTTTCCCCCACCTAAAAGTGCTATTAGAAGGTCAACTGTCTCTCACGACGTGCTGCGTTCTCCCTTAGGCTCTGTCCCTCTTGAACCTTTTAACTCTCGCGTCCCTAGAGTTAATCTCGAGCCGCTTCATCCATCGCGTCTGTCATAACATAACGTGGCCTATAAATTAAAACATGATTATCAAGGGCTGTATTGCTGTGTTATCCACATACTACATCCCTAAGTCCATAAAAGGAGTAAGGGTATGAGGAATGGCTTATGCTTAGTCATGGTGCACATCTGTCCGGACCGACACATATAAATTCCAGTTGAAGGAATTCAGATTCTGATAGCGTGCCAGTGTTAATTATTTGAGCTAAATGACGAACACCGTCATGATCTTTCAGATTCTTGCAATATGTACCTCACTGTTAAAATGGCAGCTAATAAAGTCCAACAACTGGGAAAACGGAATTCAGAAAAATCTCTAGGTACAGTTCATGCGGCTGTTCTTGGGGGTTTTTTTTTAGTTTGTTTGTTTGTTTGTTTTTTGGTGCCAGTACGGCCATGACTGAACACACGTGCAAACTCCGAATGTGGCTGGAGTTCAGGTCGCTTAGGCGCGAGTCTGCGAAGGTGTAGCACTCTCGACAGTCTCATCCTCGGATAGTGAGTCTGCATGGAATGGATGCATATAGGGCCTCAGAGAAAAAAAAGGGACTTCGTGGGAGAATTTAAATCATGTTTCTGAAATCCAAAGAACTTTAGGATCTTCTGGAACAAGCGTTACTGTTTTTCTCCCACACCCCGTTCGCTTCTGCTCTAATCTGCGCGTCCCGAAGTCCAAGCGTCCTCTTTTCAAGACTCTTCCGGTAACTTGATTATCCAAGACGAACGTGAGCAATTTGCCGCTAAGCGTTTTTAACATCTTACCGCCACCTTTGGCCCGTCTCGTGCGTTGGACTGTTTCGCTGAGTTTACTGCCCCTGGGTTAAATCAGAACACGTTCTGTCTCGAGGACACTCTACCGTGGCGAGCTCCGACTACGTGTAGAGACGTAATTGGAAACCGACAAACTTTAGGTCTGTGACAGAGAAAGAGAGAATTAAAGACACGCACACACACACACACATGCAAGCATGCACGAACGCAAGCGTGGTACTGCAAAATTGTACTGTATTCATGGCCGCTGGTTAAGCCTAACCCGATCGCGATTACGTGACAAACCATCGTTCCCAAACAAAAGGTCGCTAACCGATGGTTTGTCACGTGATCGTGATCGGCTTAAGCTTAACCAAAGGCCATGAATAGGGCTCCAGAGGTTAAACATTGCTGCAGAACTGTGAATGTAAATGAAATACATCAAATACACTTGATCTCTATATGACGTCTTCAATTTTTGATCTCACCATAAAACCTTCCCGATATCTGTTATGATTCACCTCTTACTGCTATTTTCTGACAAAATTTGTTCTTGTGTAGTTTTCCAAAACAAAAAAAGCAAGTCCAGAAAATAGTTTGGGCATCGCTAGCAACAGAGACAACAATGTTGAAGTTGAATAGATATGGACATGAGAAACAAAGATGATGGAGGTACTAAAACTAGGCCAAGTAGTTTTTAAAAAGTTCGCTGCCGTGACAAGTTAATCTCACGCATTTCTGATTAGCAGAGAACAAGAAATCTTATCTATTCTTCCGATGCACATAGGTAAGGCAGGAGTTTCTCTTTTGTTGAACCAAGCGGGCCCGTGAATAAAACATCCAATAATCCTTAGATGCCCTGTGAGCGTTAACTATGCATGTAATTGTGACTGGCAAATGAAACCAAATCCTTAATTTCAGCCTCTGTAATTCTGTACCAGCTGTCCTCACGGCAAGCAGTATGTCGAAATCACTTTTGTAACGACTTTTATAATTTCCCACCACGCTGTACAAACGATCAAATGCCCGTCTCTTCCACACACTTCAAACTGTCCAACCGCCGTGTGCGTTTTTTAAAAATAAACAACATTTGCCTCGTTCAGTGTCTTATTGAAATGCTTATCGTTGACGCTATCCATCACCGACACCTGGGTCACAACGGCCTGGGCGCAGGTGACGGCTGCTACACAGTGACGTCAGAACATCAATCTCCTTGCCCCAATTTTTTGCGCAACGTCAGCGGCTCCCAAACACGATTTCTTAGAAATCTCTGAGTCTCTCGAGGTGTGAAGTACGCGAATGCTTGGTGAAGTAAGGTTTAGCTCGCCAGCACTTCGCCAAGTTGCGGGCGTCTTCTCAACAGGACATCTTAGGCGTCTCTGTGCCCCAGGGGGGAATATCCAGAATATCCCCAATCGATTATAATCATCGCCACTCTTAATCACTGTCCCTACCTAGGAGAATGAAGACATATTTAACGATCGAATTCAACAGAAAATCGGTATGGGTAAAAAAAAAATTAAAAAACCACCCTTTTGCTGAGCTTTTAAGCGCCGACATTCATAATACGTCTTCGACTTTAAAAAAAGAAAGAAAGAAATCTTTTAATGTTCGGTCCCCTATATCCAGCTGCCGAGATAGAGGAAGAGAGAGAAAGAGAAGTAAAACACATCAGCTATTCTCAGTAAAACGCAATCACACTGAGGTACTTGCTGATTAACAGAAGTTCTAAAAGTTAGCGGCTGTAGAAGGCAATTGCAGCTTGATAAATTCCGAGACAAGTGGACACTGCTGAGCGACGCGATCAGACGGTGCGCCCGCACCTGACGTATGAAATCTCAGAAAATCTCCTGAAAAGGAATGTATGTGCATTCCCGTCACCTGGTACCTCCCGTCTCTTCTTCTGGAAAAAGACCTGCTTGCGTAGAGGCGATTTTACCGAAAACAGGGAGATGGTGGTGGTATAAAAGCAGCCAACGAGCGAAGCATGAGCGACCAGCCCTTTGTGGTAATTAATATAAAATATTGGACAGGGGAGGCCGAGTTAACTCTAACAGCTTTACCCGCTTCGATCCCTCCGTCAAGGAATCCACCTTTACTGCTTATTTTGCATGTGTAAACAGCAGCAAAAATCTGCAGCTCTGCATGATCAGGTTTCCCAGAGCGTCTGGTGCACAATGCCTCTCGGAAACAGAAGTCCCGTAACACAGAATCTTTCAAAGACAAATTTCTGAATCTGCATGTTCCAGAAGAAAGTTTAATCAAGTTAGAAATTAAAAACAAAGTATTACTATCGCCGTTGTTTCAAATAAAGACTATTTTGTTACCAAGCATTTCTTTAAAAAATAAATAAATAACAACAAAAAAAAAACAGAACTGTTTTCCCCCAGGCATTTATCTAAGAACTAGGACTGTTTTTCATAGCCATTTGTCAAGCAACTAAGACTGGGATTTTTTCAGCCATTTGTCAAAGAACTAGGACTGTTTTGTTACCAGGTATATTTCAGAGAACTAGGACTGTTTTTCCAGCTTCTTGTAAAAAAAACTATAAGAACTCCAATAAAAGAGTATCCGATAACAAAAACCATTTGGGATGTGATTACTGTATGAGAGGTAATAACTAACGTATATTGTCTAGGGAAGATCAAAAATCAAACCTCACAATAGATCTATACTTACTGACAAAAGAAACGCAATTTTCAGGTTTCATTATTATATTTTCCCCAATATGTTTCCTTATCATGAGCCTGTGGTTGAAAACGTTCTGTAGTCTGTGCGAGCATGACTCACTGTTGATTTTGTGGGAAAATCCATTGCAGGAACATGCTTTGCTGCTCGTGGTAGCGAGAAAAAGATGAGACCGTCGTGCTGCACGTGCCTAGACAATGAAAGTGGTGACTGCCGTTTTTATGCACAAGCACAGTTCGCTGTTCCTTTTCTATACTGGCCGTAGTCATACGCTTTCCTGCTGCCCGCCTTTCATAAACCGACTATGGTTGGTTATTGGTTGCTTAACGTCCTGCCGCAAACTGGTTGCATATCATGACGGCGGACTATGGTGGGGTCCTATTACTAAGCTATGCACTGAAAGAACCACCAGACTGATAGCTGCAGTAAGATGGCCAGTGCCGACAGCCACTTTAATGTGCGGGAAGATGGCCGAATGGAGTTTGTATAATGTTTAGCTCCAGGAAATAATCTCTGGCCAAACCAGGATTCGAACCAGCAACTTTCCACCTGCTAGTCCGCAGGTCTACCAACCGAGCTATCCAGGCCCCCTAAGAACACACTATGCCAGGACTCGGTGCTAGCGTGAGAAAGCATTGGGCAACCTGACAACAGGGACGCCACCAAATGACGTCGCAAATGCTTTTGGCGTCCACTCATCAACCATTTCGCTGTCTTTGGCATCGATTCAGGGCAACAGGATCCACCAATGACCTGGTCAGAGGTGGAAGACTACGTGTGTTACAACTCAAAAAGACGATCGCTTGATCAGTGCAACAGCTACAGCCAGGTACTTTATCAGCAACCACAACAGGCCGATAAACGAACGCACAGTGCGGCGTGGGATGACTCCAAGAGGCCTGCGGTGTAGACGTCCCGCTAGGGAACCTGCACTGATAGTTCTAGCATCGTCGGTCCAGGCTGCTATTTGGTCAACAGCATCTCAGCTGGACATGGCGGCTGGGGAAAAATATTTTCTGCTTACGGATAAAAGTCTAGTTGTATCAGTCACGCCGATTGTCGTATCAGGCTGAAGAAATCAGCGGTATGCTGCCAACAATTATCTTAGAGCTGGACTGCTGGGGAACACCCAGCATGATACGGTGTGGCATCTGCCTGAATCAAGTTCTGAGACCCCAAACATCGGAGGACGACAACGGGATTAAGGCGCAACGTTATGTGGATAAGGTATTAACACTAGCTGTTATTCTGTTCACACAGCAACGCAGGAACTTCTGCATAACATCGTGATGATGTAATGGTCAGCGCTCTTAACACCATCGAGCATTTTGGGGACGCACTGCAGGGGAAGCCCAACACATGTGGCCAAGGCCAGGAATAGCAGCAGCTCTGGACCAGGCCATCAGGGCTTAGACTCTAATGTGCACATTGCCACCATGAACCGCCTCGTCAGCTCTAAGCCCGCCAGGTGTCAGGCAGGTATCCAATGACCAGTTTCGTCCGCTCTACGCCAGCCAGATGTCAGGCAGATCCCCAGGCCAGAATAGGACACACTTGCTTCGCGAGCGCTGTTTGCCATAACATGTGTTCAATGAACTGTTTTAACCCAATCGCGACGTGTGCGGACAATGATCCGCACAGCATAAGGTCGCGCTTACTAGCGAATGCGGAAAAAAATTCGCACAACTTTGAAAATTTATTTACGGGGCATCGCTAATCGTCTAAGGTAAAGAACTCCTACAGTAGAAAGCTTATTCATTTCTCCACGAGTTGCTTCCCTTATACTGTGTTTAAACCGACAATGAGAACGCTTTTCGGTAAATAAATCGAACCGGGTTTGTCATGTGGTCTGTCACTTGAGAAATGCTAGATTTACTCTTCAAATTACATGCTAAAGCAGAAAATGACATTGTTTCTCAAATTTACTGTGATAAATTGGATGAAGACAAGAGTATTTGTGCCTGAAAGACCCAAGAAAGTGATTACGAAGAGAAAAACGTGCGAGCACGTTGTAAACATTGTCGTGACACTCACACTGTGTACAAGGGATGGCGAGGACTTTTTGATTTCTTCAACTTCAGTTGTGTTTCCATCAAAGGATTTACAAAATTATGGAACTAGGTCCAAGATACACGGTAAGAAATGAGTTTTCTTTTATTATTGTAGTTAAATAGCTAGTAATAATAATGTTTTTATTGTTTTGGGGGATTTTTTTATGAATTTTCGAAAAAAGGCTAAAAATGCCCCGTCACCCGAGGACACTACTCTAGGTAGGATTCTACGCCGCTATTGAGTTAAACTGATTTGAAAGACCCATATTTTCGGATCCTGCGTACCAGAAATGAAATCTGTGTAAGTATTCCTTGCCAAAATTTATATCTGCAATACGCTTGATGAAATGGAGAAACATGACCATTGCGTTTATTTTGTTTGTCATACATATTTATCGCTATTGGCAAACTGGTTCTAATCTGCACATTCTTTGCCGAAGGGTTCAGACGTCCACATGGAGAGTTTGGTAAACGCCCGCATGCACTGGGACAATACCAAGAAGTGAATAATGAAATAAATTACGCCAACCTTGGTGCCTCCCAGCAAAGTGAGTAGCACAAGGTATGCAATTCAGCACTAAGGGCAAAATGCCAATGGTTGATACCTGACAGATGCACAGATGACATGGTGATGAGAGGAGCGCTCTCAGAAATGTGTTCACTAAATACAACAGACTCGATTCTATAAATACTGATCTCAAATGTAAAAATAAAGCACTCGCTCATAGACAATTATTGCCATAATCTGGACAGTACACTGTTTTCTGGTGTTCCCATACTGAACATTACCTGGTACTGATTAGATCCTGTGCCTGACACATGTTCCTCACCAGACTGACCATGCGTGTCATGTAGATGGAAGCAGTACCACACCAGACTCTGAATGTGTTATGTAGAAGATGGAAACATGACATTTTCCAAATCAGACTGTTGTATCATGTAGAATACAGAAACGTGTTCCTCACCAGACTGACCATGCATGACATGTAGATGGAAGCAGTTGGAGTGTTCCACACCAGACTGACTGTGTGTTATGTAGGACATGGAACATGTTTTCTAAATCAGACTGTTGTGTCATGTAGAATACAGAAACGTATTCCTCACCAGACTGAACATGCTGTGTCAAGTAAGAAAAAAAAAGTTTAAAAAAGTATTTTGAAAAAATAAATAAATAAAAAAGATCACCATAAATCCAGACTCAATACACAGCTGGGTGTGTGCAAAGTTCCTTCATGCAATCAGTGTTTAAGATTTGTACTGCTCTTATCCAATGACAGTATCTTATTGAATGAAAGCTTATGAGTACAGCCTGTTGAAAGTAGATGACCCCAAATCAGAGCTGTCTGCTGTCAAAATTTGCTTAAACCAACCCCATGAATAAGTCAGCAAAAAGACCACACAGAAATCCCAAGAGGATTATAGTCATCCTGGTAGTTCCAG
This sequence comes from Lanistes nyassanus, assembly GCA_004794575.1. Classification (NCBI taxonomy): domain Eukaryota; kingdom Metazoa; phylum Mollusca; class Gastropoda; order Architaenioglossa; family Ampullariidae; genus Lanistes; species Lanistes nyassanus. Next base: position 374,732 of record SMGT01015422.1, on the reverse strand, counting down.
GATCGTTACAATCCTTCTGGAGCTCTGTTCCAGACTTTATTCTCAGAGCTAGTTTCAAAAACCAAGGACAGATTTTTTTTCTACCTGGACTATCCTATCTTTGTGAAAGTCCTACCTGCTTTATGAAAGTACAGATTTGCAACACCAGCAAGTCTTCTACCACATTTATTTATCACAAGATTCAGGTCAGTCAAGACTTGCTTTCTTGGAATGACATTGATTGGCCAACATAATAAATACATGCACCATAAAAGAAATCTCAGAACAATGAAAATGAACCCAAAGACGTGTCAGCAGTGTTAATACAGCGAATGTACAGTGTATACTTCATGCAAGAACTATACTTGACAGTGACTATACACATATATACACACCTTTCCCTTTTAACAGCATGAAAATACTTTTAAAAGCAAGAAGGAAAAACTCACTCTTCACAATACAAAATCTGCTTTAAGAAAAAACTCCTCACCGTTGGTGCAACTGCCCACCCACACTTCGACCTTCTGTCACTGGTTTAGTTTATATTCACTGTTCATTAATAACTATGTCAATAAGACACCTGCTTCATTCTTACTTCGTGGGTTGGGGGGGGCCAATAAAAATTTAGACCTTCTAAATAACTCATATTTGCATTGCACTGGCCAAAAATAGCAGACATACATGATCAATGGCTTCTCTGTCATGTTCTCAAATGACGAACGAGTGCCTGCATAGACATGTATTAACATTTATGCAAACATCATTCACTCTCTATCTCTTTGTACATGCACACACACACACACAAACAAAATAAAGGCACTTACACATTTATGTATCTTGCACAAAAAAGAACGATTATGGAAGAACAGGAAAATCAACCTTATCAACTTATTTATTCACTTATCCAACCAAATCTTAGGAAATTTGTTGAGTTTAATTTTTTTTTTACTGGAAAGAAGAACAATGTCTACATAATTAGATGTTCACACAATAAGGCAAAGCCATTTCCTCTTTCCATTCCTATAGAAAGAGGAAGCCAACACATAAAAGTAGTCATGAAATTCAGTCTGCGCAATGTCCCCCTGAGGAAATGCCAGCATCACCTAGCTGTCAGTATGCTTATTTACTTTTTGACTAGCACAGCTGTATGACTGCAGCTTGTATATGACAACACCAAAACCAACCTGAAAATGTGGCTGTAGTTCTACTCAGCTGCTTCAGCAACGTGTACAGGATTTAGAAGCAGATTGCAGTTGTCCAAAACATCAGAATCAGCTTGCATGATAAACTACATACAAACTGAAAAGCCAGCGTGCACCGTTCTCAAATCAAAATGAGTATTCTTTTCAAGATACACCATTAAATACAAAGCAGAACATTATCTTTATAATGAGGCAGATTCTTAAAAAAGTGTACATAAAAACACAAACATCGTTCTTCTCTCCTACCCTGCCTCGCCACCAACTGCCCCAACTCCAACTCACATCTCTTGATCTAGATTCTGAATTCGGATAAATTATTCACCTTTGCTTCAGGACACTACAAAAAATCTTATGAGGCACCCACCATGCACCTGCTGATACGCTGAAAACCAGCTGTTTGTATACTTGGTACAAGCACATGACCGACAGCACTGACACCAGCAAAGTATGTCATGAGCAGTCGCAGTAATCTTCACCCACAGGTTTTGGACAAACTGCCTCAGAAATCCGATTCTTATTGTTTCTTGGTCTCTTCATAAAGAACTGGTAAAGATCTAACTAAGAATACATGTATCTGAAACTAAGTCACCGATTAATATTTTTTGTGCAAACAACAAAGAGTGAGATAAAACAGTCAACTTTCTGGGGCATAACCCGTTCTTCAGAACGGAAGATACCACAAATGGGTAAGAAATGTCCATGTATCAGTAACCAGCAGTCATCCTTGACACAACACACTGCATCGAGACCATGTGACTTCTAGCTGATGAATATTTAAGTAAAGCTGCCCTGAAGCTTTTTTAAACTTTAAAACCTGTCAGTAATAAAAATTTATTTTTGCTTGAACATAACTTTTGGTACACTTTTCTATCACCATATACATCCAACCCATTAAACTGCCTTGACAAACATGCAGCATTTGTTGCAGATGACATCTCCAAGTACAGGAAAGTTAGGGGCGCTAATGGCCCCTCTTTGCTCAAGTTATGATGTAGACAGCCGTCTGTCCTCAGTTCCTGCTAAGGAATTTTTTTTTTTTTTTAGTGCAACCTGCTAATTGGCTTTTCCAGACTGAAAGCCACCAAACATGTGCTTGTGCATAGCCATCCAGGTTGGCTGCATCAGTTTCATCTACTTCTCAAGCTTCACTTAATCAGCACCATTGACTAGACAGAATAGGATATGAGAGGTGGCTGTTTAAAAGCAGCACACACACACACACACAGAGCTTGCCAGTCAGAAAGTAACAAAAAAGCAGAGATTTCTTGAAGCTTTCTTGCAAAGAATGAACGAACTGCAGACTGCCTTGGTACAATGGACTCAACAATCAGTTCAGCAATCACATCTTCCCAACATATATCACAGATCCCTGCTCCAACATGCAAAGATGGTGGACTAAGTAACAAAAGCACTTTTTCCTTGATCTACATCCCATTCACAGCGAAGCCCATATATTTCTGATGGGTTCTTTTGTTTATGTTACAGGCAATACAAAACTGTATGCAAACCAACTCTGGAATGGAAAAAAAACTTGGAAAGAGCAAACCTGGCCACCTCTGTCAATAAATATTTTATCATGCAATATAGACAAGGGTAAAACATCAGTGTTTTAGATGTCTGACTCCAGCCTCTTATGTTCACCGTTTTTTCCTGAAAAAGTGCTGGGTAAGTCCTCAGCCAACAGAACAAAACTGAGGACTTCAAGCACTTTCAACCATGGAAGTCATTCAAGAGGCCACACAGCATATAGTCACTGTAACAGTCACACTGCCTTAACAAGTGTCACATTTCGTACAGTCACTGTAACAGCCACACTACCTTTACAAGTGTCACATTTCATACAGTCACTGCAACAGCCACACTGCCTTTACAAGTAGCACATTTCATACAGTCACTGCAACAGCCACACTACCTTTACAAGTGTCACATTTCATACAGTCACTGCAACAGCCACACTGCCTTTACAAGTAGCACATTTCATACAGTCACTGTAACAGCCACACTACCTTTACAAGTAGCACATTTCATACAGTCACTGCAACAGCCACACTGCCTTTACAAGTGTCACATTTCATATAGTCACTGCAACAGCCACACTGCCTTTACAAGT
>SMGT01015422.1:341847-369019 GCA_004794575.1 Lanistes nyassanus | reverse complement strand
CCAGTAATATATTTAACATATTTAGAAAGATCTATTCTTCTGCATCACAACGGAAACAATACTTTAAGTTTAAAATATTAAATACTACTTACTATTTGGTCCCAAATATAGTCACTTTTCGCACACACAAAATGTGAACGACGGAAGTAGACCTACACTTAAACCATGTTTGGCAAGCCGAAACTGTTTCCGAAACTCATTTAGACAGTGCAGGGGAGACAACCGATGATAGAGCTTTACAATGATACCAAGTTTTTACTTCCCTTATACCGTTGAACGCGTCGGGGAGATTTTAAAGTTACCGCAATTTAGCTAGCTGTGCTGCCGCAATGGTCGGCAGGCTGCCGCAATTTAGCCGGGACCAATGGGTTCAAAGAGTTAAGTTACTCTAAATCATCTCTGGAAGCATCTAGTAAAGCATTATGGCTATTTCAGCTCTGTGCTAGTATCTTGCCTTCCGTCTGATGTATATTTCTGGGTTTAAATTCAAACCAACTGGGTTCGTAAAAATATCTTGCGTCTGCCTGTGACCATCATCAGGGGTCAGTGCACAGGAAGAGATCATGGCAGCAGCTCTGATCTGCACTCTTAGTTTGTAACTTTCACTCAAAGTATGCAATGCACGGAACCAGAAAAGTCACTAAGCTGTAGTAAGGCTGGCATGCATGAACATGTGTAGCTGCTCTCCCAGGCTGACTTGCATGAGGGTCAGTATCTGCATCATAATACTGGTTGTGGGGCTTACTCACCCGGTGTATTTTATGTGCACCTTAACATATGGACAGGAGATACAAATCCTCATGCGAGCCAGCCCTGTTTGCCATGTGTTTTTACATACACCTTTATGTATGGACAGGGGATAAGAACATTCATGCAAGCCAGCATTAGTTGTGAATGGCGACACTCCTCATCCAAGACACTGCACAGTTTTGAACTACAGGGTGCACAAGCGTTGGTGCAATAGTGAAAAACCACAATGCACCAGAAGAAACAAAACAAATTAGAACACATCCATTAGAAACGGTGAAAGCAAGCAAACATATTGGAGGTTTAGATTTCCCAGATATTTATAAGCATGCCCTGTTTTATGATATTTAAATAGCAAAACTGTGGCGTGAGACTTAAATAAAGTAGATCAGTCAACGTTATCACACAGTATGTCAAGATTTATAGATATGTTAAGTCACACCAAGAATATCACATCCTTTCTCCAAACCACAATGAAGTCAAGCAACAGAAAGTCAGTTTTATTGACAAGTTTGTGCAAATTTATTTCAAATTACTTGTAAATTCATGCACTAAAACTTTAAACTGTTTGGTCTTTCTCCCTTTGTTATATGGAAGACCCCTCCCTATTACGACCTCATTATGAACATTTTTGCAAGGTCTTAAAATAGGGGTTCTACTGTACTACTGTCACAAAATATTACCTACCCTGACCACCAAGTATGCCTGCAGATTTGACAACCATCTCGAGCTTCTTATCCCATGTAAATGTTCGGATGTAGTCTGAAAACATGAATATATTAAGCTCTGGCATTACCCAGTACATTTTTCCATAATACATGTAACTTTATGCTGACTTCCTTATTTTATAAATACAAATTTCTTAACTAAATTTGAGTTTCTTTAGCAATACTTAACACGAGCCAGAGTGTTAAATTCTCAAGTTAGTGAACCCAGGCTGCACCTTCCAAACAAAAATCTTTTATCCAAACCCTGGTAAGGCCCCCTCCCCGCATGCGCACTCCCGTGCGTCACCCCATGCAATCTACTCACTAGCCAATTCAAGCTTTCTCAACACAGAATAAAAAGACCACCGAGGAGGAGGGTGGGCCTATGATGGGCTAAAGAAACTCACAATTAGTTAAATTTGTATTCCCTTGTCAAAATACCGTACCATGACCCAGAGTGCTGACTAGCACAAAATGGACGTGGGTAACCAAACAAAACTTACCAGGGTTAGGAGGAGGCTAGACACGACAGGTGTTGCCAGGCGACAACCAAGACAACACCAAAGGGCCACCCGAAAAAGTGAGAAAACAGGACTCAATGCGCCAATAAGGAGCCTGTGTTCCGCCGTTCATGGCAGACGACTGAGCGGCGATAGCGGCAGCCTAAAACCTCACGTCAAACAGGTGCACAGCAAGCAAGGACAGGGAGGGTCATGTCGCAGCACCGCCCCGCCCCCCCCCCCCACCTGTTGCTGGTGAAGTGGAGGTGCGCGGGAACAGGACAACCAGTGTGAGAGCTGAAAAAAGCCCTGGAACGTTGGCACAGTGCAATGTAGTGTAAGCAGGTGGAAAGGGACACCAAGGCAAAGCCACGCTGAAAAGGGCAGAATGCAGAGCAACAAACATCTGACCTGGTCAACAGCACTTGAGAAAGTCAGCTTGAACTGGCCAGTGAGTAGATTGCATGGGAGTCCGCATGCATGGAGGGAGGCCTTACCAGGGCTTGTATACAAAATTTTGTTTGGAAGGTGCGGTTTGGGTTTGCTAACTTGAGAATTTAGCACTCTGGGTCATGGTACAGTATTGTGACAAGAAAACTATACTTATTATTATGTCTACTTTAAAAACACCAGCTAGATTCTTTTAATATGAAAAGAAACTTGACCGCTTTGCAAATGTAGTAATCACATTTAAAACCACAGTGATGTATTGACAAAATTAATATGTGCTTGTGACTGTTTTGTGAAACATCCACTTACAAGATGTTCTTCCTCGAGAACAGACTGAGAGGTCTTGAAGCAAGATGTACAGAGAAGTATACAGTGTTCTTTCTGAAATAACTATTAAAAAGTCAAGACACTAGCAGTTTTGGTGTAGTAAAGTACCGCTTGCATGTTAAAACTCCCCAAAATGTTTCTCACCAATGATGCCCACGACTAGTTCCTTGGTCCCCTCGTCTAGCCCCAGGAGAAGTGAGTAGTCCATCACTAGATTCGTAGACAGGAAATTGGAATCATTGGTGATGGCTGTCTTGAGCACAGTCTTGGAATGAGGTCTCAGATAGAGGGGGCTATCTACACTCACTGTAATCAGAGAAAAAAAACCAGTTTCAGTGCTTGCACCATGCAGTGGGACAATGTCTATGATTCCTCACTGCATGGGTACATCAATTAAACTGCTGAGAGTCAGATATACTGATAGTTTCATTGTCAGTTTTAAAGCACTAGACTGTGATGCAGCTAAATTAACTCCCTGTAGCAAATGATGATTTGAAAGGATATTAGTGTATATAGCGTACATGCACATCTGCACTACCACCTGCCTCTGGTTCACCCTTAATCCACCCCAACACACCTCTATGTTATCTTTGGACTCTGCAGGCTAGTTAACAATAACAGTCTTATCTTTCATACATGATTACATGACAAATGAATAATCTCTTTCCAGAAAACCTAAATTCAAAGAAATATTTTTCTTTTCGATGAATCAGTGATTTCTTAACAAATCACCCTCAGATAACTCCAACAAAGGTACTGGCAGCACTCAAACATAGCCGTATGCAGACGTGTGTGCCCAAGGGAGCTTACCGTACCCAAACACGTAGCAAAGAGAGGACCGAAAGAAAGGAACTTGGCAGATCCTCTAACAAAGATCTGCCATCCCTTTCTTTATAACGGCGCTATTCTTCACATAGCTAACCCTCGGTGCACAAAGTGTGCATACAGAGAATCCATGTTAATGAAGTCAGCCCGCTCACTAAGTGTGAACTGACAACTAGGATTCAAAGACGAACACAACATAGGACAAATACATGAAATCCTCAAGGTGCAAATTATAATAAAGAACAAATGAGGACCGAGCGCTTAAATTATCGAAAGATAGCTCCAGAGAATCCATGTTATTCTCTGTATGCACACTTTGTGCACCAAGGGTTAGCTGTGTGAAGAATACCGCCGTTATAAAGAAAGGGATGGCAGATCTTTTTGAGGATCTGCCAAGTTCCTTTCTTTCGGCCCTCTCTTTGCTACGTGTTTGGGTACGGTAAGCTCCCTTGGGCACACACATCTGCATACGGCTATGTTTGAGCGCTGCCAGTACCTTTGTTGGAGTTATCTTTCGATAATTTAAGCGCTCGGTCCTCATTTGTTCTTTATTAATCACCCTCATTTCAAAGAAAAAGACCCTTTCTCTTTGAGGTTGATGCTGTCCTGAGTATTGCACCACTTCAATAAGAAATCTGTACATATTTTATTATTTACTACAACCATTTTCACAAATAATGTAATTTAGTTGTCTTACATCATGTGAAACTCACATATTTCATAAAACTTACAAAATATTAATATCCTCAACAAAGAAAATCAAGTCTGCTAGCAATAATAATTAACCTAAATAAGCTATTGTCTGTGAGTGGTGTCTGACAGTCTATCTTAAAACATATACATGAACAAGCTTTAAAGGCCTCCAAAAATCACTTGAGAGTGTGTACTCACTTTTCAGAAGGTTTTCGTCCAAAAGTACAAGCTCTTCCTCCCCTTGTTTGCCAGCAGTGTTGACAAGACGATTCCGCACTGAGCCCTTTAGATCAAATTTCTGCAGAGGAACAATGGAATCAGTATTATCACAATAAAAAGACAAAATTTATTTCAAACAGAAATTGCTTGGGCACCAATGTTTTCACATAGGTAAGACTGTCTCATGACAGAAATGCAAAGAGACGAACACTACTGATATCCTCAGCAACAGAAATTTTGATTATTGAAATTATTCCAACTGTTTCTATCTTGTAAAGCGGTATGTACTCACACTTTATTCCTTCTGAGACTAAAGTTCATTTGTAAGGGAGGATTGTGCATTCTCAATGAACCTCTCTGACAGCGTGCAATGAATGTATTATATTAAAAACAGATGCCACCCATACCAGCTAAAGAGCTTTTATATTAATTACATCATCCAAAGTAACAGCAAAATTTTGACAAATTATACTGGATAAAAATAAATCTAGTTTCTGTCTTGCAAGGTTTTTTAATGCCTAAGCAAATATGAAGCAAACAGCGTATATCTTGGAATTTTTTAATTCCAAAAAATATATAAATATTTAAATGGCATTACAGATGAAACTGACCTGTAAGATCTTTCTGTTGTAGAAAAGATTCTCCATAACCAGCAGGTCCTGCTTGAGCGCACTGTTAGTGTGAGTGTTGCGAAAGCCAATCCGATACACACCCAGAATTTTGGCCAGGGCAGTAGGTGTCTGTTTTGCACACACCATTTGCTTATAAATGGTAATGTGAACGAAGTTAAAATGGACTTTTAAAGTAATGGACAGCATCTCTTGCCCATCAATAAATTAGTCAAAATGCAGCTAGGTTGTCGAAGTGCATACTATGCATTTGGCAAGGAAATCACAAATGTGAATGATCAAAAAGCTCCATTGGTCTTTTCTGACCCTGAAAATAGTTTGTTCTTACAGATCTGAATGCACCACACTTACAGGTTCACAAAAGCAAGCAAACATACCTTCATGCAGTCTTGTGCAAAAACACAGTCTCCTCCACAAATCCCCACTGTGCTAGTTTCCAAAAGCATGACAGGAACAAGAACTTCTGTTACAGATATGAATATTTACTGTGTACTGTAATACTTTGGCTATACTGCTTTGTACTCTGATACCTTTTCTGTGTGAGCCTTGGTGACATACTGGAAATACTGTGGTCCAAACTTCTCAAATGATTCAACCTCCATGCTGGACATCTGCTTCATTATCAGCCTGTCATCTGCAGAGTCAATGTAATGTGTAAATGTCTTCTTTCTTAATACTGAATACTTTGATAAGCTTTTAGAAATAGGAAACAATTCAGCTTACATGTACTCATAACAGGTATTTCTGGTTGGGTGCATGGATTATTTGTCACTAAATGTACATCTTTATCTGCCTTAATTACTCCTGATCATAACTGTTTTTGTTGACATTCAGATACTGTCAATAATAAAGTCTGGTTTGAAAATGTTGCTTACATTTAAAAGCAGTATATATATTAGTAATTGTTATTGCACTCCTTCAGAACAAACTCAAACAGAGCCAGGGCTTTACAAATTTAAGTTTCATAATAAATGAAGAAAAATCACAACTTAAAAATCCACACTGGCAACTGGCAAAGAGATGAACAGATTAAGGTGAAGACAAATCTAATAATAAAGGAATTTTAAGAATAGTGGTAGACAGGAAGATATTTAGCAGCATAATGAGGACTTGAATAATGAGCCTAAACATGTCAAGAATTCCTAAGTCCATCAGACTGTGCTGTATGACTGCTATATGACTGCCATAACACTGTGCTATATGACTGTGCTATAACACTGCTGAAAAACTGCTGTAAGACTAAGCTATATGAATGTGCTTTAAGACTATACTATGACAAGTGTTAGTACTGTTAAAGGACGATGTACGACTGTACACTAAGAATGTGCTAAATATGACAGCGCTACACAACTGTGCTATAACAATGTAACAAGACTGTACCTACCATCTGTTTTACAGAAAGCCGATCCAGATTTACCTCCTTTAGCATCCCATGGTTTGCAACGGCTAAGTGATCGGATGAATCTGGTAACAAAACATTCCTACTTAAATGCCACCAAAATCATGAAATATATTAGACCATGCAAAGTGACTGCGCTAATTTGATTCTGTGAATGGGACATAACCCAATATTTTCAGTGTCACCTATGCAAAAGGCAATTTTCCTAAAGTAAAATTAGTTTTAGAATTGTGCACTACATGCCTTTTTCTTACCCAGTGGCGACATACACAGCTTGACTGCCGAGAATTGGTTAGCATCAAGACAAGGGTGGCTAGCGCAGAGCCACCACTGAGCTCCTCCTGTGAACTGTACTCACCACCAAATTCACGTCAGTTTCCTTCTTTGCACCACAAACCTCCAGGCCCTCAGTGGGGACATGTGAGGGAACTCAGCTAGTGCATGATTCTAAAACTACTAAAATTTTTACTTTAGGAAAAGTTACCTTTTATTCCTTTTAGAATTGTGCACTACATGCCAAACCCTGAAAAGGAGGCTGGGTGAGGCCCTGTCCCCCAATAGTGTGTATATATATATATACTAACATCTCTTCTCCTGCTGGAAAGATGAGTTTCCGCAGCTTTCTGAACTGCTCGGCAAAGTATACTCGACAGTAGAACCGTGCAGTGTTGTCAGAAAACTCTGAAGGATTGAAAGAAAAGCTAAAGAGTTTTTATTTTAAAATTATTTTACAGTTAATGCATATTTCTGAATGATTCTATGCATGTACAGAACTAAGCATTAACCAGTCTGTACAATTATTTGCATCTAAACAAAATACACAGTAAAAGGCACAAGAACAAATAGCAAATCTTGCATAATATGTTTGCTTTTCTCAGTAAGCCACTGGCTCAAAACTTCTGCCACATTCAATGGACTTTTTCTTCATCCTTTTCTCTCCCAACCTCTCCCTCACTGATCTCTTTAAATCCGAATCATTCTCTCCCCTTTCCCTCCCCATTGTACTGTTCACGTTAGCAACTCCAATTCTCCCCGGCTATAAAAACAGTTTCTTTGGTTTTCTAGAACAAAAAACCAACATAAGACTGTAGCCATAATGAGAGAACTGTACCCACGCAGTTCAATGTGAAGGTTGACTAATTGCTTCCCTGCTCTAGCTCTGTCTCCGTCAGGCACAGCGATGTTGCCAGAGTTGAATGAAAACACTTCTGCATCATCTGTGAATGAGTCAGAAAACAAACCAACAAAATGTAGCCTCTATGGTAACATATTTCATGTGGTAACATATTTTATACTTCCTGTTATGCTTTTGGCACTTACTTCCTCTCTGCTGTCTGCACAGAAAGTTTCCACAACATTACAGAGAGACAGAGAAGAGAGACATAAACATGACATTCAGAAGAAAGGGTTACCAAGAAAAATAAAACCACAACCCCCGATCATTCTGACTCTAGGATTTCTCTAATCATCCTGGAACTTTCCAACATAACTATACACTCGCTCACATAAACATACATGCATACACACATGGGCACCCACATGCATGCACATGCACATGTGCGGGCACACACACACAGAGAAATCCATATGCACACGAGCACACAAAAATGCAGAAGAAAATGGGTACTTAAGACTCTGCTATATCATCTGCATCATAAGCTGGGTACTAATGATGCTACTTAATGTTTTATTATTGCATACATTTGAAAAAGCAGCAGTTGCCAGTGCATCCTTACATTATCAAAGCTAAAGGGCTCATTACCATAGACATTTCCACACGACACATGCTTAGCAGCCAATAAAGACAGCTGATGCAAAAACCTTAATATCTTTATTACCATCGCAGTTCGACTCTTGAGACTCAATTAAGTTCATCATGAAGTAGCAGCATTGAAAGATGGCAACCAGAAGATGTCTGGCAGCCAAAATTTTGCCCATGATTTACACTTCATTAAAGCCATCATTATCGCTGTGATTATCAAATGTTTCTCATGTTCCTGCCATTACCCTTTAGGCACAGCATGCACTGTAATTTAGGCTAAGCGCTAAGACTGTCTTATTCTGTCAGATGAGGACTATGCCAACTGCAGTAGTCTCCCCCACCCCACCCCACCCCCAACAGAGTGTACGGTCCAAAATATTGATAGTAATGATCCAGTCAGCCTCAAGAATGAGAAGGCAGAAAAATAAATGGAGAGTAGCTTGCTTTTAAAAATAAAAGTACTATGCACTCAGCAAAGTGACTGTGGATTTTCAAAAATCCTATTTGTATATAGTTTGTTGTAGATCAACTTTTTGTTGTTGTTGTTGTTTTTTTGTTTTGTTTTGTTTTTAGACTAAAAGTGGCCAAGAAACAAGAGCAAAATTGTTAGCAAGCAGAAGAGCAAGATAAAGAAATCCCCAACAAGTACTACCTATCCGCTCAGAAAAAGTGTGGGCAAAGCAAATGCAGCAGATCCATTGATGTTTTAACAGGATGCTTCATGACCCTATGGTAGTGCAGCTTTAGCATGTTTCCAGCACAGTCTACCAGAATTTCTTTTGAGCTAACCACAAGCTAACCATGCACTACAGAGATAATAAAGTGAAATAATTAAGTGAAAACCCAGTAATTTAGATTAACTCTTTATTCCCGACGACGGTGGCTTGCTTGCGTCAGCCTAATGACCCTTGAGGCCATGCTGCTTGCAAACTTTTGACCGATTTAAAAATTTGCAGCGACGACGCATTTAACGGTAAAAAGGAAGTAAAAACTTTGTATCATTGTAAAGCTCTATCATCAGTTGTTTCCCCTGCACTGTCTAAATGAGTTTCGGAAACATAGTTTCGGCTTGCCAAACATTTTAAGTGTAGCGGCTGGCCAGGTCTACTTCCGTCAGTCAAAAAGGCTACACATGCGAAAAGGACCTTGTGAACAGTTTGTGAACTTCAAGGGTGCAATTATGTTTTATTTCACAGTGGAATCATTCACCAATAGATTGAAAGTGGAATACTCTTGTTTACTGGATTTATTTACCTGCGTTAAGTGTACAAGCAGTGAAACCTTTGGGTTCAATTTTTTTTTTTGGTGCAAAAAGTGACTACATCTGGCACCAAATAGTAAGTACTATTTAGTATTTTTAACTAAAAGTATTGTTTGCATTGTGATGTGGAAGAATAGATCTTTCTAAACATGTAAACTATATTACTGTGAGTGTGGTAGTTTTTAAGTAGTATTTTTTTTAAAAACATGTAAATCTATGCAGCCTCTAGGGTTTCTAAGTAGGTCAGCAGCGTCGGGGTTAAAGAGTTAATCCTCAGGGATAATAAGATGACTGAACTAAACAATCCTAGACAGACACAAAAACCTTGAACATGTCACACATACACACCAGCATTTGCTATGTTGCCTTGGCATGTGCCATTGGCAGCAAGCTTCTCTACCATGCACACATGGCAAAGTCTCTGAGTCATGAAACACGAAGCAAATTCCCCCCTATCCCTCCAATTAAGTACCATTTCTCTAGCTAATTCAGACCAACACAAGCATTTTAGAGTTGTGCTACATACCACAGACACATTTAAGTCAAAATCTTACCAATATGTGCTTCATCGAAAGCCTTTTGAAACTATGTAAAAAAATCATTTATACTACCAATTTTGACTGTGCTGACATCTTATAGGATAACTGTACCCAAGTGCAAGCCAGTTTGTTAAACAGCCCATGGTTAGAGACTCTTCAAACCATAATTGGGATAGTCCAAGGAACAAGTTACACATGATAAATTGTACGAAGAGTCAGGCCTATGTAGCTTAAAAACAAGAAAAGCAAGGCCCAGACTAATCAAGCACTTCAAAATCATGATTGGTCTTGTTCCTAATACGTAATCAATCTACTTTCCCGACTGATTATAGACATGAACCCTTATTATAGATGTGGGCTACTCAAGAGATTTATTTCCCCTCACAGAACCGGGATCTTCTTCACCTAATGCTATCTGAGTAAAGATGACAGTAAAGTTTTCCCTTGGTATTACCTTGAAAATAGAAAAGACCAGATAAGCCACTGTCCCTTTCTACATAACATGAGCAACCTGAACTATGATTTGTTCCGTCACCTGACTAACAGCCCATCCTGTACATGTGGCCATGTTGCAGAGATGACTGAACACTACTTGGTAGAATGTCTGTTATTTGCCAATGCGTGTGCAATGACTCTATCTCCTATGCAAGTAGATTACTAGATGTTGAAACTTTTCTGTTTGGAAAAACCTTGTCTGCCCCCCCCCCCACCCCACCCCCGCACACACACCCAAATCTTTTCTGTTCTTAAATAACTCAGTCAAAGTGCTTTTCATAGTAACTCTTTGCATAGTACCTGCAACAGTGATGCAGCAGTTAAAGGCATTCCATTGTTTCTTTAATCACTTGGGAAATGAAAACCCCGCACATATTTCCCTTCCCTCCTCCAACCCAGCCTCTCATATTTTGGTCTCTTTTGCTTACTCTTCATGTCCCCAATTCACGTTTGACTTTTCCGATTTGTCATTATCGCCTGCTGCTGTATTTGTACTTACATTTTTGTTTAGTAAGGGCTGAATCTATATCAGATAGCTTGTTGCTTGACCCTGCCATTCGAATTTACAGTGATTTATATTTAGTTTATTGAAATAAACATTTGTTTAATTCATGTGGCAAGTGTTAGAGGGCATGCTCACAAAATGGTGCAGGGCCCAACACAACACACTGGAACAACATCTGTGTGAAAAGTTGCAAGCAAGCAGGAGATGTGTTTAGCTGTCAAAGACGGGGAAGGATGAAGCACCTACAGGAAGACAGCTGTAGGGGGGCAGACAACTTAGAGCAAGACCAGCCACATAGTCCACAAGCATACCTTCCAAACTGTCCCAGTCCAAGCGCGGAGTGTAGCGCACACTATCAATACACTCCACCTTGCGAGCCAGTTTTGGGCTGGGTTCGCGGCTTACCCCTGCACCTCGTAAGAAGGAAAGAACTCCACTACTTGCTTTGCGTCCTGCTGGGACATGGAGAGAAGATTTTGGAAACAGGGCAACTCTGCATGCTCAGAGTTGTGACAAGCAGCCAAAAAAACAACAACAACAATAAAAAAAGCACCCAGAGTCCCACGCTTCGAAAAGACCTGATTTCTGCATCAATGTCAATACACCATATGTTATGGAACAAAAAATATTTCCGCAACCCATGCATCACAACACAAAGTTCAGTTTCGGGGGGACAGGAAGCACTTAATTTGCAAATAAGCAAGCCTTTCTCGTTTTGAGACATGAAAAGAGTACTCCCACTGAACTCCATCTATCTGCTCAGTCAAAAGACTGCAGGATTTTTAATGTATAGTAAAAGTACTTTGACCAAGATGTTGTGTATGATCATGTACCTCATCACTGAATTATGCAAACAACCAACACCAATACGTAGCTCTACCACCTGACAGATAATGAAGAAAACTGCAATGATGTGTGGCAGTCGCACTATAGTCACCTCCAAGGTGACTGTGCACCAACACAGCAGCTGCAAGCAAGCGCCCAAAATAAATGGCTGCAAACAATAAGATGCCATGATTTCACTGACCTGACTCCAGCATTGCCTCCACACCCAAATCGGGGACTCTCACTCCTTTGACAGCAGCAGCACTGAAAGGAGAGGATTGTGGATTGCTATCCAAACTGGGCAAATTAGTATTCAAGGTGAATGCATGTGTGGATGCCTAAGCATACATGGTAAAGAGTGAAGGAGACTGAATGAAAAAGAATACATACATAAAAATGTGCATGAATGTATATTTTCATCTCTCTCTCTCTCATGCATGTGCACGTAGATTGGTGGGCATACAAAAATGAAAGAATGAAAACGTGACTAAGGTGGAAAAAAGAATCAGTTCACACCTGTTGGTTTGCAAGCTATGTCTATATTGTCAGTGTTTGAATCCACATTAAAGCTGTCAAACCTGATTACAGCAATGTCGGGTTTGGACGGACCCCACAAGCCTGCAGCAACTTCTCGAAGTTTTACTTGATAGTCTCCCGAACTGAGGGCAGAAGGAAAGAACAGGATAAGGAGGAGGATAATATTTATAACAGTTTCTTCTTGATAACCAACAAAAGTGCAGAATAAACTGTGTTAAAATCAATGATTCCTAGGCAGAGTTCATTTTCAGTCAGCACCTTTGCCAGCAGCCAGTTGCCAGCTTCTTGTTTACAAAACAGTGCGCAGCATATCTGGAATATGTAATGATCCAATCTGCTTTGTGGAATGCCCATTTTATCAGTTATCAATGAAGGCTACAAACACTGGATAGTATTAAATATTAAATATTAAATGTTGCTTGGCTGTAGTAAAACTTTATAACTGTCAATTGAGAAAACCCCTTACCTGAGGGCATAAGCAATGATGGAACTAGGCTCCTGATCATAAACTACAACAGGTACTCGTTCACAAGGTGTCAGCAAGTGGTGCTCACAGGGATCACTACAATGAAAGGAAACAGGAATGTCAGCTCATCGGTCAGGTGGTTCTCAAGACCTCCTCCTGACCCCTCTTATACCCCGGCCCTTCATACTCTGCCCCCCTCCAGCCATACATGAAATCACCACTAGGTGCAGCGAAAATACCTTCCTTCCAAATAAACCAATCAAATAACAAACTCAGCACACACACAAAAAATTTTGTGTGAGATGGTAAACAAATGCATCTAAAAATTCCAGGTACAAGAAAACAGGTCAAAGGAAAACAAACTATAAAAAATTCTCCTCTCATTCCAGCAACCACCGAATACATAATCACTGCTTAGGTGTTCTTTAAAATATATGGATGAAAAGCAGACTGTATCTGGATATGATCTTTCTGACAGGTTATTGTACAAGCCCATATAGAGATGATGAATCAACCATCTGCAGAAAACTGATGCAGAACAATTGCTGTTGGGATGCTGGGAGATGTTTTAACAAACTAAATCTGACAACTGTCACTAGTTGCTTACAACGGCATGGCAATAGGTGTAAAGCCAGTGTTTGACAGCCATCGGCGCGTGGCTCCTCTCAAGTCACTGAACCAACTGTCCACCGAGTCTTCAGCCTCTGCACACCAACAGCAAACGGTAAGGTGCTACTAAAGCCCACACTACTTTAGGATGTGATGGAATTCTAACCAACCAGTAGATGTCCAGGTATCAGAAGATATGTCAAGAGTAAATGAATGATCCTCACTCACCAAGAAAAAAATGCCCCCCCCCCACCCCCAACCTCAACTTATACACAAAAAGCTCTCACTTCTTCCTCAGTTCTCTTTCTTCTCCTTTCAAACCGACAAAAGAATGTCTCTATAATAGGTTGTGTTATTGCCACTTTCGAAACTGAGCAAAAATACAACCATTTTTAACACAATGGTTATTGGAAACTTCTTATAACACAAGTTACTTTTGTGTATCAAAAACTAACATTACATAATGAGAATCAGCGAACAGTGTTACCAGCATTACATGGAGTCAAGTCAAAGGTAACTAGAGATAGCGAAAGGCAAATCACACAGCAGCTCAATAGCAGAATCACATTCACGTTTTCAAATTCATGTCTCAAACTAATATTGTATTAATAATCCATATGGTCTTCGTCAATTTTACAACAGTTGTCTGTGGTAAGTCCTAAAGTTGATCAGTTTTACAAGAACTTATGTGTTCTTTGTATTCATAAGCTTCACACTGCTTCAATACTGCTGTGTGACACCATTTTTAGCACCTCCAATCACAGGCAACCTCATTGCTTGCAGCAATCGTAAAACCTGGGATATGCTTTTATGTTTTGACAAACTAAATCTTTTACCCTCCATCTTTGTTGCTGTCTGGCCTTCCTTGGGTAATTCTGGCTGGGTGGGAATGATGAGTGAAGAATTACCTCCTTGCCCAGTGGCAACTGCAAATGCAATCTGCTATTACAAAAAACATTACCTCCACAAATAATGAACTCTTCTTCTTCAACCAAACTTCAAGCAACAGCAACAGCAAACCTTTGGTATCCACACGGTGAAGATGAAAAAACTAAGAGCACGGGACATTTCTGAGATAAACAGCCCCCCACCCCCACCACCACCCACCCCCTCACAACCAACATACCAGGTTTGGGCTCCTCTCCACCTTTAGCTTCCACTGACTGAATTAGTGATTCTCCAAAAGCTACAGCACCTACAGTCTGTTGTGTATGCTCATCCCCTGGCTTCTGCAAGACTTTCTCCAACTGTTAATGGAAACAAAGCAAAGACAAGGTGAAACAGTTTCACCCTATAACGGCTGTTGTAAAACAAAAGGGTGTGGTGGGGGGTATATAAAAAATAAACTGACCAAATGAATGATCAGAACTTTGTAAAAATTGGTCTTCTTTTGATTTAGTCTGGTATTTATTTTACAAGAGCAAACATAACTTTTTATAATCCTTTTCATACATATGCATGTATATAGGAAGTATTAGATTTGTATTTTAAAAAACAAATTTCCATCATATAAATCCAGTCACCTTTCGGTTGCAAAATACAGGCTTCGAGCATCAACATTACCATATCAGCACAAAAACAGATCACAACCATGCCATTATAGGAGTACATGGATAACATTGTCAAAACTACACCTAACGCGAAACTACCACACCATGCTAATTATGCATGTCCATGATGTTTTGCTCTCATTTTGTATCAGCCAAAATCTTGGTGTTTGAAAGGGTGGGTCTCAGAAGTGCATTCATGCTGATTATGGGAATTAGTACTTTCAGTATTTTGAAATGAATGAATCTCAATTATCTGGGAACACAATTTTTTCTTGGGAAATAGGGTAGGAAATACATTCTGATGCCCTTTAATATAACCAGTCTAGAAGGACAACTCCAACAAACCTCATCACAAGATGCGATCAGTTCTTTCTCTTTTTTGCTGCCTTTGGACCGTCTCTGCTGGTTCGTCATAAAATCCTGAAGCCTGCAGGAAGAAAACGTTGCACACAAGTTATCACACAACAGTTATATATCACTATATCAAGCTTTTTTCTATTAATACTGAACTTATAAATTCAGTGTGAAAATATTTAAATATTTAAGAAATCACCCTTACCTGGTGTTCCAGTGCTGAACTGATTCTGAGATCATTCTTTTCAATAACACCAAACTGTCTTGGATTTCAAATATATGTGCCAAAGCTGTAGGAAGACAAACAGATAAAGTAAAACCTCCCTATTAAGACTTCTGAAAATGCACAAGGATCAGGTCTTAACCAAGAGGGTCTTAACAGAGTGTATCTATTTAGTGTATCCCAGGAAGGGGTCGGTGAAACAATTTTGGTCTTAAGAGGGAGTTGTAATAGGGAGGGTCTACTGTACTAAATGTCAGACCCAGAAGACAAAACTATTCACATTATTTAAAAGAAACATTCAACTTGTCCTTATCACCTTTAATTCTTTATTCAATTCTAAATATGGGTTCTAAAGTGGTCAAATCCTAAAGAATTTTTGTACTCCCTTATCACAATTATGCATTATGAAACAGTTTATCCTAAGCCCAAAATAACCATATGACTTTTCATATTTTGCACTTTATTTCAGCTAACATCATCTGCTGGGTACTTGAACACTCCAGAACCTTCTAATAAACATCACTGGAGGTTAACCCAATCCTGTCTCCAAATCCATAATTTATGACATTGTCAGGAACTCAGCATTTTTAATAACTTTTTAAAAAATCGTAAACCAAAAACATTTTCTGAAGAAGAATGTTTTTCCTACATGAGATTTGTCTCATGCTGATATTGTGTGGAAGTTTGTCTTGAATTACATAACTGAAGTAAACGAACATTTTTTAAGACCTACAGGTCATGACACCACCAGATCTCAGCATTTTTGACGATGTTCAGAAAATTGTAAACCTCCTCTCCCCCACCCCACCCCACCCCCATTAGTGATAGAAACATAATTCAAACACAGTCTGAAAGAACAAATTAAGAACAAGAAAGCTGTTCCTACCTAAGACCCACCTAATGCTGATGCTGTGTGGAAGACTAAGCTGAACGTAAACCAAATGTTCAGGTGACACCAAACACTTGATTGCCTATTGCAGCCATCTGCAGCACTTGCAATCCATAACACTTGGTGGAAATCATCCATAAATTTATTCAAGATAGAAAGCTGAGGTTGGTGAGGACATCATTTTCATCCTCGAATGAAAGATTCTTGAAGATTTCAAGAGCATGCTGGGCAGAAAAGGCTTCAGCTGCATAAGGCAGCCTGCCATTTTTCTTCACTAGGTCACTTGGTTTCCAGAGCACAGTTTAGAAGAAGTTGTCTATTTTGTGGTCTACAGGAAGAAACTCTATAGAAAAATGCTTCTTGTATTGGAAAACACCACTGACATCTCTTGCCAGTGAACCACTTTAAAAAAAATTGTCATTCTAAAACCCTCTCCAACGCGCCATCAATGGAAGCAAATTTCTATTGGCATACTTTCTCCAATGTGATGGGAATGTGTTTCGTGCACAACTGGACAGGTGACTCTCTTTGCATCACTAAACCATGGCTAGGCCCTTGTGCTGCCATTAATGTTACAGGCATAAGTAAGCCAACAAAGCATACAATTTTCATTTAGGCTATAATACATACCTATTTCCTCTGGTTTCTCCAGGGTCAAATGCTGTTGGATGTTAGTGGCTGCCTCTCGAAATTTGGCCTTTTCAGTCTGCGTATTAAAAAAAAAAAGTTTCAATCTCTGAAAGTCTGATGTTTACCAAGGAATTCCAGTTGCTAAAATTATCGAGTTCCCAAGGTAGGAAAAAATTTATTCTGGCATTTCTGAACAGTATGAATGAAGGCAAAAATACAGGTCTTCAAACTAAATCAATTATGAACACTAAAAGGTGTTTTGCTCTGCATAGGGACTCTGAAGGAAACCTAAATTATGAAGTCTGAGTTACTCGACTCTTACTTGTTGTTCTGTGAGAAAATCTGAGATAGTCCTGAGGCCAGAATCTCCAGCTAGGTCAGCTTTCAGTTTCATTGTGATCTCCAGGATCAGACTGAAGCGATCCATACCTCTGCAATTGTCAGAACTTCTACATAATCTCTGCCATTCTAGGTATGCCACCATCAAATTATGACACCAGCAAAGTTTGACGTATTAGACAGACAGGTAAATGAAATACAAAAAGGCTCACAGAAAACTGAACAAAGCTGGGATAGGCACTTGACTGACATCCTGCTACATCACCTACATGGAATCAGGATACAGTGTATCCTCAAAAGATAATTATACAAGAGGCCCTCTGTGTAAATTTGAGGCCTATATGTATTTTCAAGCCATAGTCAAATAATAAATTTGACTGGTATGTCTGGACTGATAAATCCTTAATTCTAGAGCAAAGCTGAAATTAATCTGGCCGAGGCCATTCAAATATTCTATTAGCATGAAAACCACATATTTAGCACACATATATATAGCTTTGCTATAATTGATCCCTTCTAACCCCAAATCCTCGTTCTGATATAGATCAGCCCCTGATCTCCCACTTGTTTCTCACACAAGTTCTCCTTACTTGTTGGTGATACGTTTAACAGCTTCCATCACCTCCTCAACACTAAGCTTCGGCTGATTGAGCTCCACTACCATAGATGGCAAGACCAGTTCACGCAGAGTCAAGCTGGCATACCTAGATAAAAGTTTTTCAAATAAAAATCCAATAGTAAACAGGGGGGAAATCCAGCTTTGGAAATTGCATTTATCATTATGCAAATCAGTTTTTGCAGAATTTGTATTGAAAGCGACCCTCTGCACTCCTTTCAGTTCTTGAAGCACTAAAATGAAGCTTTATCTTCTTTAATCTATTTCCTTTATTTCTTTATCTTCTCAAAGAAAAATAAATCTGGACTGTAAAATTAGTTTTGGTGAGATTTAGAAGTGTGCACCTAAGCTGTTACACCCTTACTTGCTGACAGCAGCTACCCGAGTGTTAAGGCAGCCCCGAGCTGCAGCAGCTGATCGGTAACCTCAGTTGCCCATTGCAGCTAAACGGTCAGAATAAAGCAAATGCCTGAGGGAAAAAGACAACTGGCTAGGGGAAAGCTGCTGTGGATCTAGATACTGCAAGTGGCACCAAATGCTGAAGATGTTCCACTGGCTTGGTACACCTTCACAGCACAGGCCTGGCATTCTCTGGATAGTATACATTGCTGCCGTCAAAAATCCTTTGTTGATATGGCTCCTCCTGACAAACTCAACACACGCAGATCCAATCCCTCAAAGTTGGAATGAGACTGCTGTAAGCCTGGTGGGCACAAGAGGTCCAGCTGGAGTGGCATATCAACTAATCTTTGGAGCAGTGGCATGACCCCTGGTCACTGCTAATGGAGGTGAGCCATGAATGTCATCATACACCGAAAAAGTTTAAGAACTGGTAAGATCCTCCATCTCAGAAGAAATGGAGGAAATGTATCCAAGTCTCTCAGAGACCAGTTGAAGATGAAGCCAGTAAGTGTCAAAGTCAGTGGGTCCAGGACACCAGACACAAAAGTGAACGATGACAAGTAAGTGACAGCTCTGGGTGCATATTATGTACCTGGTTAAAATGGACTCTTCAGCACAACCCATCTGCATGCAAAGTGCCCTTTGTTTAGAACACATCTAGCCAACTTATTTTTGGCACTTTGGTGGGGGGTTGGGGGTGGGGTGTTGGGGGGGTGCGGTAGGGGCTGAAGTGGAGTTGTGTCATTGCTTCAAAACTAGCCTTTATTTAAACCAAAAAAGTGCAGCGCCGGGTACCCTGGCTAGTCAGATATAAAGAAGGGGCCACAAAAGTGCCCTACAAAAACTCACATTTCCTATTTTTAAAAGGGTTCGCACAAACTTTTGTGTAGTCAGAAGCAGGGCATATGTTTGAAAGTTTTCACAAATTTGAATGAGTCCTTGTAGAGATCATCTGAGTGACACAGAATACACTATATATTTACGTTAACCGCTCTGAAGTTGATACTAACTTGAAGGAGGTTACAATGTCCTTGTGGCCAAAATACTGGTAATGATCAAGATGAAGAGAGTGGGTACAGGGCTCTGCTGACCCACGACGATGGAAGTAGCTGGAGTGAAAACGCAGGTCAAGATACTTGGCAAAAGACAAGTTCCAAGTGTCGGCACTGATTGGGACGACCGGCGTTACCTGTGTCCAGGGATTAAACAAGTTCCAGGTTATCCGGCCTCATTTTGAATTTTACAGGAATCTTAACAGCAAGAACCACATGCAAGTCCCTGACGTATTTCATTGTAACTCGACCTTTAAGACAATAATTCTTTATGATCCCCTGAGATAACAACCCATTTTGCTAACCAACTGCACTTTCTGGTACTTACTCCATAATCATCTTCCACATGTTAGAATACAAATTACACATTATTAAATGTATCATCCTGAAACTAACTCTAAAACAGAAGTTACATATTTAAAAACAATATTTTCTGATATTGGATGCTTGGGACACACCTGTTTGCATCTGCGGCACCAGCTCCACATTAAAATATTATCCTGGGCACTTGGGATTTGGTTGTCCAGCTTTTTCAGCAAGACGTTGATGCAGCCATGGCCATGTGCAAAGCGCCGTATGTGATCAACCATGGGCACCTCACAAGTTGGAGAGGGGCAGGTGTAAGACTCTCTGTAACAACAGTTTTCATTTTCACATATCCTCCCTTTGCAGATCCACTCCTGCATAAGTTTTAGGCTGTGGAAAATTGGTTGACAGAACTTGATGCTGAATAGGTTTGCAATGAGCTGGTGCTAAAAATACATCTAGTTAATTTATAGCTTCAGCAAATACCTGAAGCAAAATCGTTCCAAAAAACTCCCTAGGGTGATGTCACTCCTCCCATAGTACTCCATGGTAACCACCCTGGAAGAAACAAATGGCCTTGAAACTACAGCAGTTTTCACATCTCCAAACATTTAGGACCAGAGAAACGCATGAATGATACACAGGTACATGAGGAATCTATGTATTTACATGTTTCTAAATGGAAGAACTTTGTCATAAAATGTCTGGTGCTACTATAAGAATTGGAAATCAACTCCATCAATCAAGTCAAAATGAACTTACTGGAAAGCTGAACAATAAAACACATCTCACCAAGGATAGACACAAGGGTTGGGATGATTAGGAGAGCGATAGGAATAGCTGCTGAAGAGCACAGCAATCCGTTGGTGATTGCGAATATCCAAGCAATCTGTCTGCACAAACATTTACAGAAGCAAGATCTTAGACAATGTGCCAATGCTTCTATATAAATGAGGAAAATGAGGAATTTGTTATAATTAGTTTTAAATGCATGCTTCAATATTACACCCACCCACACACACACACACGTCTGCGATACATATGCATACAAACCCTGAAATCCACAAGCGCACATACAGTTGATTGCCTGGCAAAATAGGAAAGTCCTTCAAGTTTTGCCTTATCAGAGACAACACAAACACACATGTAGGTATGTACACTATACATACATACTTTCTTTTCCCAGCAGATTCCTGGAGCACTAGATGTCTCAGAAAGCAGGGATTCCTCAAACATCTCTTTTGATGGTTTTGGAGATGGATCCCGAGAAATGCCATTCACTTTGCCCTTCCCTGACAACACATGGATGCGCCCACCTCTTGCTCGGAAGTCTGCTATTAATGTCTAGACAAAAGTGTATTAAGAATAAAGCCACCACTTGACATGACCTCAGAAGATAAGCATTTTTTTAAAGACTGACATGAACATGAATTGTGGACGAGAGATATCCATGTGCTGTGATTCATGGCTTTTTGCAACATTGTTGCATCTAGCCAACCCGTATAGTGTAAATATGTATCTATACCTGTGGCATGTTGCTATGATGAGTGCATGGGAGTGAGAAATGCCTTCATGGTTTATGTCTAGTAATTGTGCAGTGGAACTTCATCATCAAAACTGTAGAATAAATAGTGTAGTAGTTTATCCCTGCCTTCTTTCATTGTGAAGTGGTTGTGGCAAGCAAGGGGGTGCGGGCTTGAGCCAGAGTTTGAAATTAACAAGAGAATGGACATTTTTTCTAATTCTCAGCTTCAGTGGGTTTAGCTAATCACAAAATACCTAACATCGAAGTTTGGGACTACCAAGCGGAAGTAGGGGCATGTTTCGCTTTGCGCAGTCACTTGGAAGCTGGAAAGTGCTCGAGAACATTTGGTGTTTAACATTAGCTAACGTGGCCTCGTACCTGGGAGTACATGTTTGTGTGTGCGGGTGAGAGAGACTGAGAACATGTGAGTGCATGTGGGCATATGTGAGCACTGGTGGTGGGGGGAGGGGAGGAGGACTGTGTATTCG
Source organism: Lanistes nyassanus (assembly GCA_004794575.1). Lineage (NCBI taxonomy): Eukaryota > Metazoa > Mollusca > Gastropoda > Architaenioglossa > Ampullariidae > Lanistes > Lanistes nyassanus. The sequence continues at coordinate 347,150 of SMGT01015422.1, read as the reverse complement.
TTCATGCTTGCTTTTGGGTGCACACACGTGTGTGGATGTTTGCATATCTGTCAGTGTGTGTGCATAGGTGCACCCATGTGTGTGAATAATAAATGATAAATGTCATAATAAATATGGATTTATACCACACATCACCCCGCCCTGAAGAGGGGCAGGCTCACTGCATCTGACAAAATTTGAGAGACAACAGTTACAAGGGGAGGGATAGACTCCCGCGCACATGTGCACACACACACACACAGGCACACAAAATGTTATTACCGTACAGACGGATTACAGACAAGATACAGTTTAAACAAGCGTGATTTGAGAGGTCGTTTGAAAGACTAGATGTTTGCCACTTCTGACATCATCTCTGGATGATAAAAGAGGAGAGCAAGAATTGAAATTTGTGCACCAACACAACTGATATTGCATCATTATGTACAGACTCAAACTTATGAACGGCGTCAGGACTTTCAACGTAATGTAACAGTCTTGGCTTAGGTCTTAGATGATTGAAGGGAAGTAAACAAAATGTCAAGCCCTCTGGTGAAGTATTTTGAGCCAAGAGATTTACTTTGCTTAGCAAAATGCCACATGCTGTTTAAGCAGACAGAAGAAGAAGCAAAATAGAAAACACTGTTGTGTTTATGAGGGAATTTTCATGATTTTGTGATGTTATGTTTGGGGAAGTAAAATAGTGATAATGAGACACCTGTTTTGGGATGATGCATCCACAGAAGAAGGATTTGTATATTGAGAGAGAGAGAGACGGTGGGGGAGGGAGGAACTAGGGAGGGAAGTGGAGGCCTGGAGGTAAAAGCATTACATTTAGGGGTGAGACTCAGAGACCAAAAATGTCTATTTGGTATACTGACTGCAGAAAATTTAACAGCTTACCTGCATGCTGTTTTCTGAAGCAGAAGCAGTCATTTCACTTAAAACAAAATGATGAGCTTCTGTGATCTTTATGTTGGACTTGACAGCATAGCGAGCACCATAATCCATGTCCACATACTTCACCTTACTCAGCCTCTGCTCCTTGGGAGCCCTCTCGCCAGTCAACAAAGTAGACCAGTAAATTTCCCGCGGAAGATAGTCTCTCACAAAGCAACGTGCCCCGGCCTCAGATTCCAGAAATGGAATGCTGTACTTGATGTACGGTGAAATGGACAGAGCCAAGTTCTGCAAAAGATGCCTGAACAGGTGGGTGGATGTCTGTTTCTGCTCTTGGAACTGAATGCTGTGGGAACGTTTGAAAATGGAGTCATCCTGATTCTTCTGGTATCCCAGCAAAGGATCACTGCAGTCTGTGAGTTCTGTCACTGCTGACAGCTGTCGTTTCATGCTGGTGTCTATGCTGGGTCTCAGTTCCCCACTACATCTTGCATCAACAGCTGCAGAGGAATCACTTTTAGACATCTCTTTCTGCTCCATGTCTTTCTCCTTTTTCTCATTCCCTGTGACTGTGCCATTAGAGAAGGGAGCTTCATTGCCACCTCCAGGCAAAACTTCTGTAAGAGATGTGTATTCCACGTCCATTTCTGTGTCAGACATTGACTCCGAGTCTGGATCTTTATCTTGCTCTGGGTCTGCACCAATCACAAACTGAATCTCAGAGTTGATCACTTTCCACTCAACATCCAACGGATCAATGTTTTCTTTTATTTCAAATAAATTTGTGGCCTCCTTGTCATCTGTGTCTGTATCCATTTTGTCTCCTGAACTCTCAAAGGCCTCCAGACTTTCTGTCAGTTCCTCAGAACCAGGAGGTGGCATAGCAAACTCATCCATAGCAAAACAAAGTTCCAGGAGTGAATTGTAGGCCACGAGAGTCATGAATCTGAGAATTAACTTCACCTGTTAGCAATAAATATAAATACACAATCCATTTTACAGCCTCACATAACAATCTTTCTCAAATAGCTCTTGTTTGAATAATAAGAGCACATACAGCTGTATATAGCATAATAAAACACCTAGTTTAGCATTTCTAGAGATATGACAGCCCCCTTCTGCCCCCCCCAAAAAGAAACTCCACTAGACACATGCACCTTATCTTATTCAGAGCCCAAAAAAGCCCCTTGCAGACAACAGAAACTTTTGTTTTTAAAGCAATTCATTTTTAATTCAATTAAAAGTGAATTTCTATAAATCTTTTTTAAATTACGTAGGGTAAAAAAAAAAACTTGCAAAGGTCATAGTTCAAAATTTATCAACTGACTAGCTTCGAGAGTCCCACCACACACCAGGGCCAATACCATTGCAACCCTACCAGAGAAGCAGCCACAATGTTGGAGCATTTAGCAACTGACCCAATTTTCAGCATATCCCTTGTTGCTCGTGTTTATCGTGAAAAAGCATAACCATGTTCCTGCTTCTCTTCTGGGAAAAAGTGTTACAGGTCGAATGCACCAGGCCAAAACCACTGCAACCCTACCAGAGGAGTGGCCACAATGTTGGAGCATTGAGCAAGTGACCCGATTTTCATCGTATCCCACACTGCACGTTCCACATGAAAAAGCATGACCATGTTCCCACTTCTCTTCTGGGAAAAAGCATTACCGGTCGAACACAGAACAGTAACTTTATTACATAGATTGCTCACAAAATTACTGGATACAAAAGGATTACAATTCTTCTCTATTTTAGCCAAATCCCATTGTGGCAGCGGCTGAAGAAAAACAATAGAGAAAAGATTCTGTGAAAAATATTTCACAATTTAAATTATTTCCAGATGCTGACAGAATGATAGAAGAATTGTGAAAGCACAATGAAAGATACTAACTCTTTTAAGTTCACTGAATGAAGCACCAGTTAAAGTGATGGTACAGCCCAAATGTGTGGCACAACCATCAAACTTCACCACGGTCTTGTTCTCCTCTGTGGCAACACAATCATAAAAGACAGTGACTAAACATTATTGTCATCATCTGCACTACATAAACATGCTGAAGTTAATATGGAGTGAAACTGTTGAAAAAGAGAAGCACATACATATACAACCTTACAACATAAGCAGGTCCAATGGAAAAGGGAGTAACTCATATTTTCAGACACGCGAACCATTTTCTTTACAGTTATCTTAGATCACAAAGAGACGATATTATGGCGAAACAAAGCATTTTGCAATGACCACCCTACCTGGCAAAAGTCTCGGACAACGGTGGCCACCAAGTTGTTGCATTCACTTAAATACTTTTTTCAACCCAGCTTTTTATACAGAATTTACACAGGAAGGATTTCAGGTAGGAATTATTTTATTCTTTTTAAATTTTTCTTTCAGACTGAATTGGAATTATGATTTTATTGCTGATCGTTTTTTCTACATTTTTTTGTAAGACACATAGAGACCACAGGGAAGTCATGGCTTTCTTATATGCCTCTAAACCACGTGGATGCATACGGTGCATACAGTGATATCCAACACCAAATAGTAAGTACAACAAAACCTGTCTGTAGTGGACACTCTTGGGACCACCTAAAAGTGTCCCACTGAGAAAGGTGACCGCTCATCTGAGGGAGGGTCTGCAGGACCATGTGTCTTTAAGTGATCGTACAACACTAAACTACAGTATGCAGTATGTATATGTAATAAAAAAAAACAAGAAGCAAAACATCGAAAACATGATAGAACAGTCAACTTTTTCCATCAGCAATAACAGTAAATGCCATCTGAGATCAGCTTGTGTGGTTTTTTGCCAGCAAAGAGAAAGTCGGAATGTGGGATTGGTGCCCCTTGCCTAACTGTGAAATGTGCATGTCTTCTAACACAACCTTTACAGACATGGCTGCCGAAAGAAAGTCACTAAGTCCTGAGTGTGCTGCTAGAGCAATCAGGGACTCAGCAAGTCCCAAGGCTTCCTTTGTAGAAATGACAGGGGTGGTGACGGAATCACCATTATCGTCACTTTCATCCCCATCCCCACCATCCACACCAGGAAGCTAGGGAAACTTCTAGTGGTTGGCCAGAGGATGGAAACCCATCCGCCCACACCCTGCCTGAGCTGGCAGCAGGGGAATGGAAAGTTAACTGCTGAGCAAGCAGAGAACATGCATACCAGACCCTCCTCCATCAAGACCACCAGTCCCATCAGTGGGCGGCTAACAGCTGCGTCCTCGACCATTCCCACTCCAAGAGCAGGGAAAGTGGTGTCACAGGAACACCTAAGCACCCACCTGAGTGGGATGGCGACAAAGACAGGCAGCAATGTGCAGAACCGGCGAGTCAGTTCACGCCTTTGCAGAGGTGGGAAGTAGATGCCACTTGGGCAACACGTCCAACCCCAGTGGCACGAGACCCAGGGGACCGTCCACCGGAACCAGAGAACAAGTGTCCGGCCCTCCCCTAAAGGTCCCGCAAGAGTAGCCTCTGCGCTACTCTCCCCGCCATGGAGGGCGGCAAGCAAGCCAGTGAAGCAGGTGGAGGGAACCGGTAAGGGACGATGACATCATCAAGGCCGACCATGGACACCAGCAGCAGCCAAAGTGGAAGAGCCATACACGGAGGCAGGAGAGACCGATGCCAGCAAGGAGGGTCCAACCAGGGTATGCAACTAGAAGAAGCTGCACAGTCTCGTGGAGTAACTGTCAGCAGATGCCAGCAGGAGCGACTCACATGGAAAATCAGGTGGTGAACATAGGTGTCAAGCAAAAACGCAAAAGACAAAACACCCAGCACGTAACAGGCAAGTGACGACAAGGCTAAAAAGCACTGTGTCAAAGTCTAAAGGAGCATGTGGTACAGGTAAAGTAAGAAAATGTGAACACCAAACAACACTCACACGGATATAGAGGCGATCGGCAAAAATGGAACAACACCACACGAAGCAACACTGATATAGTGCAGTGCAGTGTAGAGACGGTCGGGATGCCAAGGCATAAGCCACGCTGAAAACACACGGCAGAGGTAATCCATGCACGTCTGGCATGCACAACAGCGCTTGAGAAAGTCAGTCTGTGTTGGTCTGTGAGCTGTGCGCACGGGTGAAGCGTGGTGTGCACATGTTTGGAGGGGCCTTGCATTTTTGTTTGGAAGGTGCAGTTAGGGATCAGTAATTGAGAATTTAGCACTTTGGGTCATGGTACAGTATTGTGACAAGAAACTCTCTTTTGGCAAAGCTCACGACGTGACAAAGGAAATAAATAGGTGCAGCAGATGATGTCTTGCAAACAGGATCTCGATGCCCGTGTGGTTAAAGCTGCGGACTAGTGTGTGGAAGGATTGTGTCCACTAAAGACAGGTACAGCATGCAATTGAGACCAAAAATCTGTCCACATTAGACAGTATGGCCACCCCTTTGATGGGGGGGGGGGGGGGG
>SMGT01015422.1:309295-331424 GCA_004794575.1 Lanistes nyassanus | reverse complement strand
GTAGCCCAAACAAAAATGAAACCAACATGATGAAAAGACTTACATGACCAAAGAAACCCCCCCCCCCCAAAAAAAAAACCTTAAAACCACTTGCAGCAAATACAGTGAACCAAATTTCAAGGAAAACAAAAATGTGTGCACATTCAAGGGAAATAGCTACGATGCTTTTGCTAACTTGTCTACTCTGCTGCACAATCGGTGATTAAACAGTTGGGATGGCCAAAATGCATACGTTATCGACTTAGAATTTAGTGCGTAAAGATGCAAGTTTTTCCAATTATATGCGCAATTTTAAATCTTTGTACATGAAAACGTACCACTTTGTTTAAATCAAGAACCCTGCTCCAGTGCTCAAGTTTCGGACAACCTCAACTCCCCCCACCACCCCCACCCCAATTTTCTCCTTCAGTTTAGACGATTCACAAGAATGACCGTTTTGATGATGGAAAAAACAGAAATCCATTTATTAAATGAACTCTGGCATGCCTGATTATGTTGCTCCCCAAAGACCTGAGAAACCCACCCTATACCCTGCATAACCCAAGCAGACCACATGAATTTTACACTCAAAACCAAAAGAACACAAACTAACACATGGGCAAGGAGAAGTCAAAATTTCATGATTTCAGGTAAAATGAAAGCAGCAACAATTAGGCTGACATCAGCTTGCATGGTAGCCCTTGATAATGATGTGCCTGACGCAAAAAATGTGCTAAAGTCGGACATTGGTTTTTACTTGTGCAGTGCAGCGTGAACAAAAACAGCAAGATGAGAACTTTCAGCAACAATTAGGTTGACATCAGCTTGCATGGTCTGTTCAGTGTAACCCTTGATAATGACGTGCCTGATGCAAATTATGTGCTAAAGTCGGACATTGGCTTTTACTCGTGCAGTGCAGCGTGAACAAAAACAACAAGATGAGAACCTTCTTTGCAAACAGAGGGGACCATCCAGTAGCAATAAAAGCTGATGCTCATACACTCAGAGTGGGCCCAGCAGCACCTGAACTGAACATGGTAGCACTGGCAAGACATCATATGATGAAAGCCACTTTTGCATCAGCCATGCTGATGGCTGTATTGGAGTATGGAGGAGCTGGAATGAGAGGTACGCCTACAACATCCTGCAGCACGACTGCTGGGGAGGCCCCAGCATCATGATCTGGGGTGGAGTTGGCCTTAACCAACTCATGGGCCCTGTCACCTTCCAGAACATCAGCCCTGGATGAGGAAACTGCAAGACAAGGCACAAGGCTATGTGGACCAGGTGCTGTGGCGCCACATCATGCCATACTTCCAGCAGCAGGGCAACCGCACCTTTCAGCATGACAATGCCCACCCACACACGCTGAATGCTGTCCAGCCGAGGCCAACAACAGCTCGCTAGCTCAGCAGATGGAGCAGGCCCTCAGGCAGATCTGCACAAACGTGCCTATAGTGGTGGTGAACCATCTGAGTGTGCTCCATGACCACCAGGTGCCAGGTCGTTGTCGATGCCAATGGGGGACACACCCACTACTGACTTTGGACTCTGAATTTGGATGTTCGGGACAATCTGAAGGCTTTCTCAGCAAAGCATATGAACACACATTGTGCAAGGACTCACTGTACCAATTTTCTCGAAAATTGATTTATTCAAACCAGTTTGCATTTCTTCTGGTTTTCAGTATATTTTTGGACCTCTCATGAACATGTACATGGCAGTAGCTAAGGCACAAAATAGAATCTCATTTGTCTGCTGCATCTCTTCTTCATGTCTGCAGTGTCCCTCCCTTGCCCATGATAGATTTCATCGTCCATCCCATTCAGGCAGCATGAAGTGGCAAAAAAAAACTGTACACGGTGTTACAACAGAGAAAAGTTGAAAGAAAGACATATGATGGGTGTCACATATAGTAAGAACTACTGGTTTACTAAAGGCAAGCATTGTTTTGTTGAGTCACATTGCTAAGAAGTGCCTGTTTCTGCTTACAGCATTCCTGCAAGGGCTGCTAATCCTAACTTTTTTCAGTTTCCCTGTCCCTTCTCCTACACAATTATTTAATATAACTTGTCTTTGAACAGTTATGTTCAAAAATCATGTGCTTCATGACTTCACATTGTTAACACAATGAGGCAAGAAATGTTGAAGATAGCAGTATTTTACATTTACAGTTCACACATTTAAGCAAAAATGTATCAAACAAATGCAAAGAAAATGTAACCAAAGTTAGACATATTGTGTAAAACTGAATGAAAATCAAATTATAAGTTATAAGAAATACAAAATCCCACGGAAGAATTACCATTTCTTCTTTGTAATGTAGATGTTTCTCCTTTGGGCATTGCATTAACTAATTATAAATTTTCATTTTCACAACTTTTCTTGACCTGTTCTGCTTTATATTTTAAATCTTTATTATTTTCCTTTAGTTTTATGTAACAGTAGGAAGGACTTTGATCTTTTGGGCCTTGTAAAACTACTTATGAATCATAAACCACAGAAATCCTACAATGAGCTTGCAAATTTGACAAGCATCAAAAGGACATTCATTTTCCTTTATTTTGATGTACTGTACAACAAGTTTAGGTTTGTCAACCTTCTTATTTTGACAAACAATATTTGCATAAAAACCTCAATCCAAACAATACCCCTTCAAGACCATTGAGCAGTTAACAAGGTTTTCTTTTTTTAAAACAGAAAAATTCAGTAGCCTTGTTTGTAGATATTAAAGCTATTTGATACTGAGCGTCCTACCTTTGTAGCCTATAATCTTTCCAGGCAATTCTTGGTTACAGCATTTGCTGCAAAAGATCTGGCCACAGATACGGCAGTGATGTCTGCGGCGAAAAGTGGTGAACTTGTCTCCACAGTCATAACACTGCCGGCAGCTTCTGTCTGGCATCCAGTACTGCTTAAAATCACTGTCTTTATATGTCTGTGGAGTCTAGATAAAATGAACGCTGAAATCTCTGTTTAATCTGAAACTCATTTTCATCAGTTACTATAACAGTTCCTACACATTATTTTTAATAACAATATATAGCTTTCTCTTCCACAATATAATGTCTAGCACTGCATCCAGCAAGAGTCTTACCGTGCTACGTCTGTCCAAAATATTGCTGAGCCGGCTGAGAACATTAGATAGCGTGCGGTGATGAGGCATTCGCATGTCTTGATCCCCCCTTTGGCCTAACCCATCTTCTTCACTCTCATCTGTCTGATTTGGATTTTCTTGGCCTGCAAAACATCAATCATCTTCATTCTGCATTATCATAAAGCACCTTACTCACTCTCACCCTCTTACATATAGCACACTTAGCGCATGCTATGCCTTATACAAAAAGCAAGTATTTAATATTTATATTTCATTTATTTACTAACATAAATTTACTGCTTTGCTTTGTCCTTTTTAAGGAAACATGAATACATATATGCATCATAGATATTCACCTAATAAGACATCTTCATCTTTCTCAATCTCCTCCTTCAATGCATCAGGGTCTAACAGAATAGGGTCTTCTTCAGGTGCAGCAGGATCGTTGTCATTGTCATACTCCTCTGCACCAGTTCCATTGCTCCTTGCTGCTTCTCTAGGTGTCGATGGTGCGGCTGAAGCAACTGGCTGGGCTGTTCTGCTGGATGCAGTAGACTGAGATGTGCTTTGGCAACGTTCTAGAGACCCTTCTCTGGAAGATGCCGCACTTCCAGTTCGTGATGAACTGTTTGAATTGTCTGCCTCATCTAAACAAATTTAATACAAATTTTAATTTAATTTTAAAATTTTACATGGACAAAATCTGAAATGTTTCACTTATTTTTATAGTTAATAAAGAATCTATACATTTGTCTTACAACCTACAAAATATCCCGAACTAATAACAACACACGAATCAAAGAAAGCATTTATCTCTCACTCATTGTATTCACTATTTTAAAAAATCTGCTCAGTGAGAATTTATACGCATTTCAGCTCTGCCATATCAAAATGCATGTCAAGTGTTATGGTTTTTGCATAATTCCTATGCCTTTTCTCCGTGAATAAGCAGCTTGGGAATAGCGCTGATCTGGTACAAGAAATGTAAAAAGTACAGTTTTGCACAGTCGGAAACGTCTGTTAATAAGTTTGTTGTTTTCTTGTCAGTTCATGAATGCCAGTTTTTGAGACTGAAGAAATGACTGTGCGATCCACCATGTGGAAATCCGCCCACCCTCCCACCCACCCCCAGTTCTGAGCTTGTCAGCTGATGACTGGTGCAGTGAAGGCTGACAAAAGGGTTTTCATAGTTCAGTCTGCAGGTGCAAAACATTATTTATTTTTGCTTTTCACTTTATCGATTTCAATAATTTAGTTACTTAATCCATGAGGCTAGTGATAATTCTGGAACTTTCTGATCTCTAGTCATGAACAGCCATGTCACTTTTGCTGATAATCCTGGGTGTTATGATTTTAGAGATCACTTGCTATGGCAAGGCCAAAAAAGGAGTTGACATGTATGTATCAAGCAGCGTTCCTGAAACTGACTGTGCTGGTGTGTATAAAGTTTCAATAAAATTTAGGATGGAAACTCTTTTGAACCTACTGTAAATTTTGTGTGTTACAATAACACAGGAGTCCAACAAACTATTTTGCACTGTTTAGTGTTTACACAACCATCAGTGTATAAACATAATCTCACTACATGTGTATAAAACAGACATTGTCCTGCATGTCAAGTTCAGCACTGCAGCCTCTCACACGGACAAAGAAGATTACAGAAAACCCCAAACTGTATGGTTTTCTACTTCTAGTGATGTATTTCAAGTATTTCTAAGAAGTTTGTTTTCACTTAAAAAATCTTCATATGCACAACAGCTAACAACCAGCTTTCATTACTAACATTTAAAAGGACCATATTTGAATGTTTATTTTTGTTTTTACATTTACAAACACAGCAACAAGACACATAGTACTGTAACTAGTAAAATCATACTACTACAGCTTGTGCAAGACCGCCCAGGAACCTCACCTCGTAGGTTTCTAACCTCGCCAATATATCTCTTTGACTAATTTTAATCGCATGAACACCCTTAACATAGCTTATCAACTGGTTCATTCCAACTATTTTATAATGCTAAAATATTGTATGATTACATGCAGCACTCTTGTGCTACTTTGCCATCCTGAACAACATGATAAACATTTAAAAAATTAGTCTTCTTGGTTACTACTACATCTTACACATAAAGAATTTGTAGTTCTCTTAACAAAATAATTCTTATGCTAAATTTTATTTTTTTTTTACAGCAAGAAATTTAAAGCATTTACTTTGTACTGTTTATTTGGGAAACAACAATGGCAAATTATGTATTTTTTCTTCATCCTTCCTCTCTCAGGCCAAGTACTGGCCACAGCAAAACTACACATAGGTCAAGAGCTAACCAGCAGACAAACAACAAAAATGCACATGGTATAAGCCAAAGGCCAATCGCTTTAACACAAAACGACATCTTTGTTTATCCACCACCTTTCCTGGTTTCTGTCATGTCAGAAGAGTAGCAGTAGCATTCACCTGCATTAAACTGCTCCACCAAAGACCCTAATAATAATACAATTATCAATGTATCCAAACTTGAACAAATAATTTAAATATCACTATTGTTGATTAGAAAGTAGAATGAGGTTTGGGTTTTCAGCTTTTAGTCCTTTAGTTTGCTGATCCCAAATTGAAAGACTTAAGCTCTGTCCACTCAATCAATAGATAGACTATTAGTAGTCCCCCCCCCCAAAAAAAAAATCATGCCTTGAAGGTTTGACAGACTCACTTCCAAAATGTCTGATTTTTTCATAGCTGCTTTAGTTTAACCCATTCCCAATGCTTTGGAGACGGTATGAAAATAGAAATTCGCTACGGGCTGATGACATTTTGGAGACAGTTTTACAATGGTCTCAAAAAATGTAAAAAAAAAAAAAAAAGTGGTTCACCAGCAAGGGACGTCACTGATGTTTTCCAATGCTAGATTCATTTTTCTATAGATTTCTTTCCCTTAGACCCCGAAATATAAGACTTTCTCTAAACTGTGCTACCAAAACCATGTGACCTAGTTAGTTGTAGCAAAATGGAAGGCCGCCATATGCAACGCAAGCGATTTTCAGGTGAGAAAGCTCTAGAAAGGTTTGAAAATCTTTCTAGTAAAGATGAGAATGATGTGATAACCAGAATTATGGACGAGGAAGATGAGGATTTTAATGTTTCACCATGTACAGACATGGAAAGGAATGCACTAGACTTGAATGCAGAGTAGTTGGCGTCACCTTAACATTTTCAAAATTGTGTTTACATTCACTTTGGATGCATGCATTCAACACAGTCTGCCATACAGCATCAGCAACAGGTGGATCTCTGGAAGAACAGCCCTTTTCTACTTCAATTTTTCTTTCAAACTGTGTTAAAATTATGTTTGACTGCCTATAGTTTTTCATAGTTTTTCATCAAAAATCGTTAAAATCCAGAGATTCTAGTGATGTCAAGCAGTTTAGATCTACTGTCAAGAACGAGTTAATCAAGCGACACGAATACTGAATCAGTCAATGACATATAACAGATTACAATGCTTACCTCTTCCTCTTCGAAAAAATCTTGAGAGAAAACCACCAGAAGGTTTGACTTCTGAACTAAGTGGGCCAAATTCTGTCAGTGATGTAGGCACATCATCCCATACTTTGGAATTTTTTGATGCCATTATGCATATGTTACAATGCTGGTGGCTTTCATGCCATTCTGTGAATGCCAAAGACATAAAAGATATAAATATAAATACACATGTAGAAAACTAAAGCTAAAAAACAAACATCTGAAGTACTACTGAGCTTTTCCTTTTAATATCTTTTATTTCTGACCTGCTTTCCGTTATCAGCAGGAAAATGATTTTTTAAAATTATCCACCATGTTAAAACATCACTGGCCTCTACAGAAGACGAAGTGTAAAAGCTCATCAAGACTTTAATTAACGCTATTGTTTACTTTCTTCCTGTCAGTATTCTTTGATTCTAATTATGCAGATACTATGTTCTTTACCACCAACGTTTATGATTTACATCGGAGTAGACCCTCCACTCCCCTGCTATTGCCAGTGATCTAGGAAGCTAGTAGTAAGCGAAAATAAGGTCTGAGTACCGCCCCTAGTCAATAGTCTATTTACAATGCGAAAAGGAAACAAAAATAATTCCGGCGTATTCTCTGTCATCATCCGCGGGTCCAACTACTTGATAATATGTCGATCACCAAAAAGTGCCTTTCGGTTTGCACGCCCCTGTCTTCTGCAACCTCGCTTAGTATGTAATAATGTAAACAAACTATAGATCTACTGTTATTTGTAAAGTATAAAACGTACAATCCCGTCTACGAGTAGACTAAGAGTAAGACTGTGACAGTCACCCAGTCTCTGGTGTCGAGCTTTAACTTAAACTTGTCGTCATTGATGTCCCAATTATCATCGTCACCCTCATCGTCATCATTACTAATTTACTACACTACAGTTTCAGTGCTAGGTCACATGAACTACAGGACAAGTGTTGTAAATATCTGTGAGATTTATTGTAATTCAGCTACATTGTGAATACTCACGAGATTTATAACCAGATCAACACTGTAACGTCAGTGCAGGTAAATGTCTAGATTTTGCAAGCATTCCGATACAGCTGAAGGAGTCACGGGTGGTTGTCCGCGGTCAGACGACTTTTGTGTAGACCAAGTTCTCGTGTGTTTAGTTTCGAATGAATCGCGTTTATCGAAACAGATATAGGATGCAATACGACGAATAAGCAACTTATTTGACATCAAAAGTAATTTTCAGTGTTTTAGTAGAATATTTAAATGTTCATGATGCGGCTATAGGACTGATTTCACAAAATATATGTCCACCTGTTGCAGACGACACGACGTAAACCATCTAAACAGCCGTTTGATTTAGATACCATACTCACTGTGTACTTTACTGGACACTATAACATAATCAACAGTCTCGTAATTTCATGTAGTTATGAGTGTCTGTGGCTGTGTTTATTGTTTTTACTAACTTACCGAACACATAATGTCATGAGAATGAGAGAGCAGTTTTGACGCATTTTGAGCCCTAACTCACAGTCACAACTCGAAGCTGTACAATTGAATTGGCGAATTGCGAGTATTTCCGACACATAATATACATATGTACTGTATTTTATAACTATATTCTTGTCAGTTCACCGCTCAGATTAATAAAACAAAGAAAAAATAACTTTCATACTGTTCTACGTCTTAATTTTTAAGGTTTTAAATATTGCACACGGACCTTCTTAAATTTTTGAGGAAACGCAGGAAAGTGGTTAGGTTAGATCTATATACAAGTATCGGGCGTTTCAGTGTTAGAGTGTAGTTTGATATTTTAAAACTGAAAATCTTTAACATTTTTCTTAGGATTAATTAGTAGTAGAGGACAAGATATCTGTTGACAGCTGCTGGAAGAGTACGTAGCTGTTTCCTTTGACCAAATGGAAAACTACAACCAGGAAATCGCAGAAGCGAAAATCAGAGAAAAGCTCAATGCTGATAAAATTAAGTTATGGCTTCCACCTTATACGACCCCAGACAACAAAAGGGGAGATATGCCAAAGGTACAAAACCTTTCACTTGAAAGGGTTGATTATTGGCCATTGTTATGGACAAGATGCACAGGACACAGTACTGACTACATAAAAAGTGGATAAATCACACAATGTGACATTTGACCAGACAGAACACAGCCATGTGTGTGTTATGCTATTTTAGTTGGTAGAATAGCTTTTTGTTCTCTGAATTGGTGACATGATTTTATTAGTTATTACTAAGAATTTACCAATACACAAGGATCAAGTCCTTTGTCTCACCCTCCCACCCATGTATGCTTTGTGTGTTTGGCTGTGCCAAATTTTACATTCTCCGTGTTGTGTCTGGCTAGGCCGTACACTCTGTTATGTCCAGATGTACTGCATGTACTAGAGTTTTGTCCACTGTTTGCTTTGTCCTGTGTGTTTTGTGTGGAAACGTTTGCAATAATGACACATTTAACCAAACTTTCATTATAATGCTACTTGATTAACAAAAATTATATTTGTTCTCATGATAACCATCTGTCAGAAGAGGGCATACATGTATTTTTACATTTTTCTCCACCTACAGCCTTATCAGCTGTATCGATTTTTATCATCTTTTCACTATTACAAGGTGCTGTAATTGATGAGCCTTTAATAGGTTTATTATTTTTAGACCAACAATTAAAACCTGCAGTATAATAATAATGAATAGCACTTCAGCTGTTTTTGGTTACATTGATTTAAGCTGTGTAAGTTTTTCTTTGTTCACTCTATGAAAACAAACTGCTGTCTAATAATAGACAATGCTTGACATCAATTACATGAGGAAATCATCACAAAGCCATATTTTGTACAGTGTGTGTGGTTCACTTAACAGACACCTTGGGGGGGGGGGGGGGAAAGTCCTTCTAGAACATTATTGAATTGTATAAGCAAGAAAAATTACTTTCAGAAGTTTTCCAGAAGTGAACTGTACTTTACTGAATTGAACAGTAGGTTTTACAGTTTCTGATAAGGTCTGGTAATGCTGACAGTTCTGTACTGTGTTGCCGAGCAAGGCTTGGGAAACGTTTGTTTTTTGGTTGTTACCTCATGTACAGAGCATGTGTTGTGAGGTACTAGTAAATGTTCTCATCATGTTATCCAGCGTATCAAGAATGGGGTTTTTTTTAGGGTAAAGGGGGCTGTTATCAGTTTGCAGATACTGCAACCCAATGGGAAAGTCCAAGAGTTCCTGCACATGGTGATCATCTTCCAGATTTTATAGGGCAGCAACTTAACCTTGTAGATTTAGAGATATGTTTACTTTCATACTGCAATAAATAAAAACAAGCTCATCAGCATTGTGTTTTGAGGCTCATGGAAGTAGAACGGAAGTTCAGGTCAGCCCCAGTCAGTAACTGACTGTCTTTCTGGTGCTGTGATAAAGTTCTTTACTTTTGGCTGAAAGTTGCATAGCAATGATGTTGAGTGCTGCTCTGTGAATAAACGCCCTCTTTAGGCCATAGCATCAACAATATGTTCATTGTGATGCAGATCAATAATGTGTAAATGAAGATTTCCATTCTTTATAGGAACTTATCAGACAGTATGCTGCTGACCTGCTGCTGAGTGAAGAGGACGTTGCCCAACTCCTTGAGGACCTGCGAAAACATGCAGTTGCCAAACTCGCTGAGAGAAACAAATTCCAAGCCAGTGGGATAGCAACATTAAAAATGAAAATTACTTCCAACATTGGTGTAAGACAATATGTATTTGATGGATTTTTTTTGCAAGTGGCTTGGTTAGATAGTGCTGTGCTTCTCTTTCTCAGGACCTCTCATGGCTCTTTCGCTGTCACCGCTCTCCTTGCTCTGTGTGTGTGGGTGGGTAACTGTGTGCGTGTGTGTGCATTTGAGGAGGGGCCACAAGGTTGTCTGTTTCGGGGCCCGTAGCATTTATTACAAAAATAGGACTGCCAGACATCATAGTCTCTAGGTACATCATTTATTCCCCCTTCCCCACTCTCATCCCTTTAGCACCTGCATGCAGGCTTGTTCATTTAATTGTTGTGCTTCTCTGTACTGAGAATCATATTTTAATAGTTTTGCAAGTTTAGTTTTATAAAGTTTGTTTTAAAAATGTTTTATGCGATGTGTACATCCTTCTAGGAAGAAACGCTTGCTGTCTTCCTTGAAATCTCATTTGATCTTGAATGGAATGCAGAGGTATGCTATGTTACTTTTGCAAGGACTATTTTTTATGATTAAGAAACTGGTGAAGCAATGCATCTCTCTGGAAATCAGCCTGGACAAGACTGGAGGAGAACTAAAGCAGATAGCAGCACAGCAGGCTGGAGTAAACATGGGGTGCTTGAAACTCATTGCTTCAGGAAGAGTCATCAATGACAATGACCCACTAAAAACACAGAACATTAAAGTATGTGAAATTTTGCAGCTAGTTTGGAATGCATGTAGTTTTATGATCATTAGACATTAAGAAGAAATCATTACCAAAATTAGAAGAATCCATGACAAAAAGTATGTTTACAGATTTTTAGGATATATTTACAAAAATTGTTTTTCTGCTTGACAGAATGGCAGTCAGGTGATGTTGGTTGCATTGTCTGGCCCTGAAGTTGCTGACATTGAAAACCATGAGAAAGATATCTGTGCTGTTTCAAAGACACGAGAAGCAGCAGAGTTGCTGTCAACCAGAGCTGAAGAGGGTAGGATGTATAGCCCAGTACCTAAGAGAGATATGTTTCATGTCTAGCTCAAGAAATAGGCCCTCATTGCATTTTGCAAAACACTGCAATGGATTTTATGTACACATGCAAATGGGAAGCCAGGGAACTCTTGCAATTACATCATAATTGAGAGCACCGACTTCATGAAATGAGCGGATCAGCTTATAGGTGCAGCCTGCACAAAATTGGTGATAATGACATTTGCTCAGTGCCACTGACTAAACAGTTTGCTGGTTAACATTGCTGAGTCTAGCATGTGGCAGGCCTGCAGTGGAACCTGCAAAGAGCGACCACCCTTGAGGAAGCATGAAAGTGTGTGTTCTTGCAGGTGGTGTATCTTTCTATGTAGAGGTCATGTAGGCAAAGAATGGCACTCTCTTTTTTTACCAGACATAAATGCTTTCTCTTTCTCTCCAAGTAAAAGAAAAAATTATTTCCCATTAGCAACACATGGTTGCTTTTTGTTTTGTTTTTTTAAATCGAGTATTTCGTTGCACTGTACCAACAGTCCAACATTATCACTAGGAACAATATCACAAATACAGTGATAACACCCATTTACAACCTTGTATTTTCACCCAAAAATGATCATACAGAGGGGTCTTAAAGGAGGGGTCTTGTTAAAGATAGTGAACTACTGCGCAAAAGACATTTCTCTACATATTTTTCTAGGTCATTTGGGACTGCACAACAGTGGTCGCAGTTGCTCTTTGCATTGTGGTCGCTTTTTTAAGGTGTATTTATGTTGAAAATGGATCGGTGCTGAGTGTTTGTGGTAGTTAATACCAGGGGAATTTCTCTTTCCAGCTGTGGCTTTGGCAGGTTTCACTGCATTTCAATGCAAATAACCAAAACAAAGGAGGAAAATTTTATAACATTTTGTAAGCCTTTTTCTCAATTGTGCATTTGTAAATTGTAGATGTAGCCTCTAAGCACAGCATTTCTGTGAGTTTGCAGCCGTGTTATTTCTTGTTTTACAGATGATGATGCCTTTGATGTACAGATCGCTGATCAAAAAGGAAGACCACTATCTTTGCCAAAACACGAAAAAAAGGTGGTTTTTCATTAACTTACAGCATTAATTACCAGTGATGTATCAGAGCATCGGTCTCCGGTCATAGTCATGCTATTTTCTTCCAAATATCAAACTGGAGAATGGAAGAGAGCAGCAACAAGCATCCATCCCTGCTTTCATCATAACTTAGCAACAAAAAACTTTTCATACGATGTTTTGATCACATACAGTTACATTCACACAGCTAGCATACCAAACAGAGGCATTAGTAAATAATGAAGTGTTTTGTTTCCTCTAACTTTCTGCACATTCTAGCTTGATTATGGTTAATTGATGCACAGTAATTTATAAGACCTAAAGATAATTATAGTGTGGTAGAACATTATAATAATAGTAAGGAATGCCAAATTTTGAGCAATGTCAAATGGTCCTAGTACTTTCAAAGAGTTTGGAGATCCCAGGCTGTTAATTTGTCTGATTTAGGACAAGCTGACCTATCAACTTTCCACACTGGATGTATCACTTCATTAGTAACTGTAAATTATCTACCTTTTGCGCATTACCATTAACTAATTCTAATAATTCACCATTAATAAATTTAAGCCATGCTACATAGGTAAACCTTGCATTATATATGAGGTCTGATCAAAAAGTATCGGGACTGGATTGTAACAAGAAAACTACAACATATAACAATTCGGTATTTAATCTCCTACAGTTAAAAGTAGTCCCCTTCTTTACCATGACCCATTAGATGCCCACCTGCCTACCTGCTGGTCCTTGAGTACTAGAAAGACATACTCTCATACACTTTATCCAACAGTGTTTCCACTGATGGAAGCCTTCCTGGAACTCCTTTTCTGGGATAGTGTGCAGCTGCCTCGTTGGATTCTCTTGGATTTCCTTGTGATCTTAAAATCTTGCTCCTTTCAGGTGGGATTAGATTTTTGGAAAGAGGATAAAGTTGCATTGGGTGAGCTCTGGGAAATATAGTGGCGAATTTGCATAGGTCTCTGCAAATGTATCATCAAGTTTTGGCAAAATTTGAAGATTCTCTGCTATAGACGATCAGTGTGACGACCACACTCTACACACTTCCAAGCACTGCTATAAACAATGGATGTGAGCTAGAACGTTATAACTTAGTGTCCATGTGTGGCAGAGTTCAAGGTCAATCTTTGCCAAGCTGCTTCACTCTGCATACTTTAGCTCCGTTTGTTACTTTAGTACCAATACCAATACTGTTTGATCAGACCTCATATGCCACTCTAACCTTTGTTTACAATGAATGACAAGACAACATTTCTTGGTCCACATTCCTATTTACAATTATACACAAATCAAGAAGATGAAACCTGCAGCCATATCTCTCTCTCTCTCTCTTTCTCTCATGCATGCATATGCGTGGGCACATGCACATACACACACAGACATATGCATATACATACCTGTATACAAGTAAGTACACAATTACACATTAAGACAGTGTAGCAGTTATGACACCAGTAAAGTTCAGAGGGTTAACAGGTTTAATATGTGGCTGTTTATTAGTCTCTGACACTGGCTATGGCCCTGCACGAGAAAGGACGGATTGCTCTGACAAACAAAAACTACTCTAATGCTGTTCTGTTGCTTCTTGAAGCAGACAAATCTTTTGGGTAAGTTTTTAATCTTTGTTAGAAAAGAACCTCATTTGTTGCCGTTGTAGCTTTGCAGTGAAAATCTTTTCATATCACAGTTTCTGTTTGTGTTAAAAACATTTTTTGCTCACTTCAGCTTGTTTAGCTAGCTGTGCAAGGACTGTAAAATGAGAATTCATAAAATTGTGATGGTATCTTGGTACACCTAACCACATTTTTGCATTTATACATCTGTATCAGCTAAAATCTGAATGTTATGCTCACATCTACCAGTTATTACTGCTGTAAAGATCATTAGCAACTTTCCAGAAAAGCCATCTGAAAACGGCTGGTGATAGTGAACACTTCAACATTTCTACTAAATTTCAAAGTCTGATAAATTTATGTAAATAATTCTTGGAATAGGGCTTGCTCTGCAGAAATCTTGGAGTCTGTGGACAATTATGCAATCCTGAATTTGGACATTGTTTGGTGCTATCTGTGCTTAGAAAGCATCAAAGAGCTGCCTGAAGCAGGTAAGAGATTTTTGAAGAAGACGAATCCATTGAAGTAGAGAAATAAAAGTTGTTCACTATAGTCTCTTTTGATGTACTGTATTCATAAATTTTGATAGTTATTTGCATATACTTGCACCACTTATGTGAAAAGATCTTTTTATCAGGACACTATGACACTGTTCAGTGTTCATGTATCTGAATGTATTACTGTCCCACCCTATACCTTTGTCAGAGCATACACTTATCTGGAGTTTGTCTTAACAGAAATCCCGATTTTTCATTGTCAAAAGTGTCAGTTTTGTTAATCTTTCTTTGTTGGCACTATGTGAATCACAAATGAAATAGCACATCCAATGCACACAGGGGCTGTTGTGTAAGTGCAAATGTACTTTTATTGTCCTTTGAATTAAGAAGACTTCATGTTAATCAGGTGTGATTTATATACTAAGAGACCATACTATTAACTCATTTTTCCTGCCTTTTTGTTTTTACTTCCACCGGTGGATGCTTTGCTTCACTCAAATTGTATTCACTCAGTTCAATCATTACTGCAAGAACTGGGACTGAATGGCTTATGGTTACACCAGAATAGTTTAAATGTAACAGATAAATGGTTCAAGAACAAAGTAGACAGATGCTTACAAGATCAATATATTCAACACTGGTTCGAGGAACTAAACACAAAACAGGTATACACAAACTACAGAATACTCAAAACATCATTTAAGCCCGAACCCTATCTCAGAGTGTTACATTCCTTCTCATTGCCGCCTGCTATTAAAATTCTGGACATCAGATAAATGAGATAATAACTTCCCTGTTAACAAACTCAGACACAAAGACATCCCTAGGCATGAACAATTATGTACGCTGTGTGACAGAAAAGACATAGGTGATGAATTCCATTATATTTTCTTATGTGACAAATTTACAGCTGAACGCAACACCGCACTGACACCATATTACCTGAGCCGGCCAAATACATTTAAACTTTATGAACTCTTTTCTTGCAAAAACAAAAGTGTATTGACCAAGGTAGTGAATTTTGTTAAAATACTTCTTAGTAGAGTGCATTAATGAATAGATGAATAGGTGGCTATGTTTTTGAGTGTGGGTACGTCTGCGTGCGTGATTGAGCGTGTTATTTGTGTGTTTATTAATCATTGAGTTTATTTATCAATATATGTATATTCTAATGGCAGGTGAACTACAATGGACATGTTCTTTGACAATTTTTTTTTCTGAATACCCCCTGAGGGTGAAAGAATAAAGAAACTTGAACTTGAACGTGTTACATGTGACCTCATATGTTGATCCTTGTGATAAGTCGTAAGTGCAGGTACTTGTTTAATTATTATTGTTTTTGCTGTCCCTGAAGATAAGAGGCTTCAGAAGTGTGAACAAGTGTTCAGCAGGAGCTATGGCCAGCATATGGAAAGACTGACTGTTATCAAAGTGAGTATGATTTCTAAACTAACCATTTATACCGTCTTTAAGTCCTTTCTCTTTTAGTCATGACAGCAAAAGAAAAATTTTTTCCTTCACAACTGTCATATAATATGGTTGCAGAAGAAAAAAATATAGGGGATGAAAATGGTTGTTTGTTACATTGCTTATCTTTTTTTAAGTTATCCACTAAATGATTTTATTGCCTGGGACAACATAATAATACTAAAAACCTATGCAGAAAAGTCTATTTTGATGCAGGGTGGCGCAGATCCAGAGAGAATACTGATGATGAGACTTCATCTTTTGAAAGGAATTGTGGCTTTTTATCAGCACAATATTTCGTCTGCTCAGCAATTTCTGCAGCAGGTGTGGCTTGTCACTTTCTTTGTTCCTATCATACGATATGAGACATACCAACATTATTAGTAGAAGCACTTTGTGAATGACTGCCTCCATTGAGCTTTTGCATATTTCTACACAAGTTATAACTTGCGTCAGCCTTCCATTAAACTATTACTAGAGAGCAGAAGTTTATAGTAATGCTGCTTTTTCTTCCTGTTTAGGCTAAAGATGAATATGACATGTTACAAGTGGACTCTGATGCTGTTGCCCACTGTGAGTGATTCTCAGATACAGAGGATTCCTCTTAACTGGAATGTATTCAGACTTAATTGAGCCTCATCGAGCCTCAGTTATGTTTGTTGTAAAGAGTTTTCAACATATAAAACATACAAAGTGGACATCAATGTGAAGATAAAAACAAAACCCATGACTGATGGTTCATCGTGAATTTACCATTTGAATGTGTTAGATTGATCTTTCTTAAATTTAAACTTATAGGAAACAGCTGCAGATAAAATTGTCTACCTGAATTCATCAGTTCCTCGTTCTGCACTGCAGTTTTGTTAAAATTTTTTCTTCAAAAATGCCTAAATTCAATTATTTGTTTGGTACAATAATTATATCTAGCCCACAGCCTGTAAATACAACATTGTGGTATGATCTAATAAGGTAATAAAAATGTCATGCACAAGCATTTGCACACCCCCCCCCCCAAACACACACACACAGACACACATCTGTTTATTACTGCCAGCATTGGCAATATTTGATGCATTATGAAATCGTCAAAAGGATGCAAGTCAGTCTAGGCTCTTGGGACAGTAACATGGCTCAATTCTGTGAGAAGCTAAAAAGAAATGAGAATCTGTTGTCTGCCAAACATATCTTGTGTCCAAGGCGTTTTTTTTTTTGTTGTTTTTTTTTAAACATTTTCTGTTTGTTTATTTTGACAGTGGTAGAAATTGGCTTTACAATTCGAGAAGCTCGGCTGGGGCTTCGGGCCAACCAAGGCTATGTGGACAGAGCAGCAGAATATATAATGAGAGAGAGACAGGTATGTTTGACTGTTGCAGATAGAACTTCGTTTGATGACTGCTGGCTCGCCCGGTTCTAATTCGGCTCAACTGTTTCTATTTCTCTCCATGGGCAGTAGTCACCGCAGTGAGCTGTGGCGCTCTGTAGCAAGCTACTGCCACAGCTCACCCGTGTTCCTGTCTCCCACCAGTTCCCATGCCTAACCCCACTCCCACCATTTCCTATACCTAACCCCACCCCCACCCGACTCCCATCCCGACCTCATTAAGAAACATGTCGTAACTGAGATCTGAACACCCAATTTTCAGTTCTCAAGCCCAACGCCCTAATCATCGAGCTACAGAGCACTTCGGTAGCTCCTTTTCATTTTAAACATAAGAAGCTGTACGACTCGAAACGTCATGGTGCAAGCTTCTTTTTGCTAGAATGAACGCAGCCTGCTGATGTGGTCCATAGCCAAGTGGTTAAACCATTGGGGCATTGACCAAAGATGCAGCATTCGATCTTCACATCTTCAGATTCGACCTTTTGTTTTTCTAGGGTCAGGCTGTGACTGTGTGCTCTCCGCGGAGCTTGCTGCGGCGACTGCTGCACTGGGGGCCTAAAGATAGAAATGGAAACAGCTCGGGTGTATGAGAACCGGGTGTCAGGCTGGAACTAATAACTGACTTGAAAGCCTGTTGAATTCCCTTTTCTTTCCAGTTATTTTATCTACAGTGACCACAGCACAATCAAGTACAGTAACACGAAAACAAAAGTTATTGAAAATGGAACTGTTTACATGAAAATCTCTTCTGATAGATAAATCTTCCAGCGTAAAATTAGTTTTAGTAGAATTAGACTTAAGCTATGAACTGTTACCTGTAACCTGGAGATGCAGCACTGGCCGTTGCCCTTGATAATGTGAAAGTAACATGATTTACCCTCCCATTGCTTACCAATCTGGTGAATGACCAGTCGAGATTTCCAGTCAGATCAAACAGTGTTTAGCTAAGCATTTATGACTCTGTCTTTTGAGTCATTCAGCTACGAAAGTACCAGCGGTCATTTTGGAGGTCACTGGGTCATAAATTTTAGATTTAACCAGTTCAGCACCTAATAATCAGTCTGTGGACTGGCAAGGGTGGGAGAAGACTTCAGTCAATCATTTTGTATTTTTTGATGGAGTAACCGACTCTTTTCCTAATCACCGAATCATTCTACCTTGCCAATGTTTATCCAGTTTTTTATTTAAAGGAAAAAGAAGAGATCAGGACAAAGATTGAAAAGGAGAGGAATGAAAGGCGAAAGGCAAAAAAATATGGAAAATGTGTAAATGGAGAAAGGTGAGAAAAATCTTGTAAATGGGATTTAAATAAAAAATTTGTCTGGTGGTGCAAATAAAGTTCCACAGAGACAAATGTTATTTACCACTGTGTGAGACATGAGTAATTAATAGCATGAAACCTTACTTAGAGTTATGTTTGTTGTATAGAGGGAGACAATATATTGTCACCATAGCAATGTTTTTGAAAAACTTGCTCCTTGCCATAACAGCAACAGCTCATCACATTCCACAAGTGTACACAAGAAAACTTCAGATTAGCCTCAACCCCTACCTCCCACCCCCTCTCCCTCTGCCACTATTTTTGACACTTCTTGGTATGCACAGAACATCTGGGTTGCTATCAATGAGATGACGAAAAGATTCTCAACAAGACCCAGTCTCCACATAAATCCACATCAGTACATTGTCATCTACTTCTGCTTTGCCATTTACATCAATTTCTCCTGCATTCAACCTCAAGTAGCTATATAAACCTAAACCTCTTATTTTCCCATATAGGCAGACCATTATATTGTCAATTATGTAAAGATACAAGAATGTATGGTTCATGAGAATCTATTGAATCTAGTGATACAATTTTGTATGCAGTCTTAACATGCAGAATGTGGGTCTGCTGCTGAACATGCAATATCCAAAGAAAGCTGCTATAAAGGCTCTGAAGCGGGCCAACAATGATGTAGGACTGGCTGTGGAGGTAGGTGGTCTGAGAAGATTCAGATGAGCTTGACTGCGCATCTTACACTAACCTTTATCAATATGTGGGCGAAAGGGAAGTGAGTGTTGACACTATGACAAGCATGCTTCAGATTATGACTGGAAAAGCAAGATAGATCCATTTGTGTTAGGAGTGAAAACTTTTAAGATGAAAATGATGTTCTCTGTCTCTAAGAAAAGATGTTGATGGTGCTTAAGTTTGAAGCTTTCCTGGCCTGGACTGCATAACCATTATCAGTAGTGCTGGTCATAAAAGTAGTCCTAAGGTGAAAGGTCTTATGTATTTAGCATGCATCACTACAGGTTAAAAGAAGATTCAAGATATGCAACCCAGGCAAGGGGAAAAAAGGGAAAACACTGATAACTGCATATGTTGACCTCTGTTGCTAAGGTTGTGAGCATCTTCTCGTTAGGGCTAAAAGCGAAGACACAATGTAGAGAGTAGTGCTTACATTTTAAAAAACTGAAAAATTAAGTGAAAAGACAGTTGCGTGAGTTTGTTTAAAGGGCAAACATCCTCTAGGCTTGAAAAGGCAAACAGCCTAAACATTATACACCGTTCAAAAGAATTGAAAAACCAGAGCAAACTGCACGCATTACTTGATGCCAAAACACAAACTGGTAGTCACAATGAAGCTAAAGTGTACCTCATTCATTAATGTAATGACCAACAACAGATTTAAAGAGTTGTTTTCATTGCAACAGCCTACCATGAAGGACACAGCCCATATATGCAAAAGTCAGCCGATGCAGCACAGAATAATATCAAACACGTGTGCTCCATTGGCATGCATGCAGGCATGGCCCTGTTGTCATGTGGACTGAGGCAATGTCCCCAAAGTCATGTGCAGGATTACCTGTCACTCCTGCTGAAGCAAGAGGAACATCTGGTTAGTGTCAGCTGGCGGTGGATGGTTTGCTTGCAGGCAGCTGCCCAGGACATCCAACTGGTGCTCAGGTTGAGGTCTGATAAATTTGCTGGCCAGTCCATGCAAGTCACTGCTGCTGCAGGAAGGTGGTGACAACCCGAGCCCTGTGTGGTCTGGCATTGTCATCCTAGAGTGGTGCCTCGCCCCATTGCCTGTAGTGGTGGCAGTACAATGGGTTGCAGAATGTCTTCCCTATAGACCATGGCTGTGAGGTTGCTTTGCACGTGCAGCAGGAGTTTCTGAAGGCCATGCCCACTCATCCCCAAACCATGATGGACCCACCACCAAATGCATCATGCGCTATCATTACTGCTTGCAGCTGCCCCTTGAGTGTCTTGGAGGTGTATTTTCTATCCCATAAAGCCAACAGGACGTCATCCTGTGTGGACATCACTCATGGGCGTCCTGATCATCTGTGCTCACTGACAGTCTGGCACTTCCTGTCTGATTGTAGCCATCTCAGAATGTCACATTGAATGAGATGCTCCCAATTGGTGACTAATTTAACAGACCCCGATATCTTCTTGCAACCACCTGATTGACGCTGCGATTAGCATCACTGAGTCATTGTACTGGAGGGCTGGTTACAAACTATCTTTCAAATACTTTCTCCTTCGACAAAGGCATGGTTTTCTTCCACGCCCTCTGCATGCTTTATTTATGGCCGCCACTGCTGCTGCCGCCCTACATGCTCCGCCACCCCACTGCTCACTGGCACTTCACTACCACACTACATCTTCTCTCTTGTCCTCCTCCTGCTTCACCTTACTTCAGGACTCTGCTTTGTCTGGCCCGCACCCCGCTTTTACCGGGGGTGGGAGCGGGCCACAACGGAGGCATTGCCAGATACAGCAGCAGCTAGCGGGTGAAAGTGCGGTGGATACTGCATTTTGTGTTTCTTACACAGACAACAGTTAGAATAAAAAGTAAAAGAATATACCTATAAGGACATGAAAATATACAGTGACTAGTGTGCGCTTTGCTCTTCTTTTTAGTGTTAAGGAAAGTTAAGTAGAGCGAGAAGGAAATAAAGATAATTACGTTAAAAGTTAGTTTGACTAGCTAATGTGAATAGATAACGGTAAAAATTCTGCCTATAGTAAATTTACTCTATCAAGACGTTTGATGAGTTAAATATCTACAGAAAGAGTAAATCGAGGAGAATCAGAGAGTGTTAATTGTTAGTATCTGCAACTATCCTAGAAGAATATAGAAACGTCTAAACAGAGTGAGCCTAATACAGCACGCAATAAGATGACACAGCGCGTCACAGCCACGGATCGCTGGCGGTACTCGACCAGTGTACCGCCCCCCGGCATCCGCTGTGGCTGTGAGCGTGGGGGTCAAAACCGTCTGTGATGCCTGCGTCCATCACAGGCAGCATTGACATCCATCTACACTGACATTCAGTGTTGCAGCATGAAACAAAGTGCATCAAAATGTATGGGGTTGGATGTTGTGTTCTTGCTAGTCTTTCAATTCTTGTGAGCAGTACGTGTACAACCCCCCTGAAAAGATTGTTATAAAATGCTTTCAGGGAGTTGTACTAGGAAATACTATTGTGTATAAGAAATAGTGTATTGTGTAATTAAAATTGTAAGTCTCGCGAGACCGCGACCGGAAGTCTCGTGAGAACGCGACCCGGTAACATTTCCGATTGCGCGGGAAACATGTGTTGGGGTCATTTTCATTTGACGTCCTGTGCCTGTCGGCTGTGCAGTTTCCACTCACAGCTTGTGGTTTTGCTTGTGCAGGCAAGTACATTTACTTTGTCTTTCAGTTGTAACCGGTCTTGGTACATTGAAAGGTTTTGAGAATACAAGCGGTACTACAATGACTGTAGGGAACTGATTATTGATGCTTTCAATATATGAATACTTC
>SMGT01015422.1:278941-308808 GCA_004794575.1 Lanistes nyassanus | reverse complement strand
GATATCCCACTGTTGTCTAAAACTTGCCTACTTGCACACAGCCATTGGGGGGAGCTATGCTATGTAAAGCTTCAGCCAGATGATGAATAATTTCCATTTTTCAGGAAGCTCTTCAGAAAAGAATTCCCAAAAGCAACAACGAGAGAAGGAAAATGAAGTTATTGATGAACTGGTCTCTGACCTGCTACAAGAAGAAGATGACCATCTTGATTTTGACATCAGTTATGAGAAACAGTTTATTGATCATTACCTGGCATTAATCAACAGTCTTAAGTAGTCACTTTTCTCACAGTTTCTAGTGCCTGAGAGTTTACCAAGCAGCTCTTGCCAGATTAATAGAACTGTATGTTCATGCTTACAATAGCCAACCCTCAGTAAGCATGCATAATTTATGCATCAGGAGAAATCGCATCCTGTACTTGGTATTCATTGCATTTTCATTCAAAGATTGCTTAAAAACAAGAAGGCTTCAGTAAGGTCCTTATACAGCCACAAATTTTTTAAAATCTGCATACACACCAGTCACCTAAAAATATATCATTTTTTAAAAACAGTATCTCAGTATTTCACAGGTGTAAAGATTATAAATTAGTGAAGAGATTTCTTCAGTTTCTCACCCCCACCCCCTTCCCGACCAGAAAAAATGTATGGGCATACATACATGTATATATGTGCATATGCTCGGACAATGATTTCTTTTATCAAATAGTCTGGGCAGTAAAATGATAAATTAGCTCTCCTTACGTTTTGTTGTGTCATACAGGCACATCACTAATCACTTTCCCCTGCATGATGTGATGTGGCATGCTGCGTTACTGGTGCTTTATATTATACTGGTACATGTATTGACAGCTTCATCTGAATGCAGATTTACCTTTCACTGTTTCCCATAAATATTTTTTGTGATATCAAAAGAGTTAAAATTGCATTCTGTGGAAAGACTGGAAGATCAGTTTTACTTAAATATATTTATTAGTAACCAGATGTAATTTATTTTTAACAAATATTTTCTGCAAGATACCACAGAAAAGGAAAGCTTTTAAAGCAGTCTTGCATACAAATAGAATCATTTCAAACCAGGTCACCAATGTATCGAAGAGGGGCAAAACAGTTTTTAAGGACACATTTCAGGAGAGTTCAAATTTATATTCACTTTGAATGTACAGGGACAGTTTGCAATTCATTTTGAAGGTTAGGGAGAATGTTGGATTTGGTTTAATAATAATAAAAGGATTCTTCTAGAGCGCTATCCCCTGAAGGGCTCAATGCGCTTTACAAAAACAACGAAGACAGCCACAGTATCACACAGTATATCCAGACACCACACACAGCTACATACAGATGCACCAAGAAAGCAAACAACCAACCACGCTCGCAATCTCTCTCACTATTTCTCTCTGGCACATCGCAGTGCTACCAACAGGTTTAGTACAATCAGTGAAAAGCGATGTGAAAGAAATGGGTTTTGAATGAACCAAGAGAAGGAGCATCGCAGAATTTAGCATCAGCGAATTCCAGACATCAGGGGCAGCAAAACTAAGAGAATGCTGACCGAACGCTTTCAGATTGGTTTTCAGTACTATAAGAAGTTTTTCCGAGGAGGACCTGAGTTGTCTAGCAGGGTAGTAGGTAGAGAGAACAGGCAACAGATATGGTGGGAGTTTACTGTCAAAGTGACGATACATGAGCACAGCTGTCTTGTATTGAACGCGGAACTTTACAGGAAGCCAGTGAAGTTCTTGGAGCATGGGTGTCGCATGCTGTCGTTTTGATTACCTCAAGACGAGTCTCGCGGCGTGGTTTTGAACCCGCTGAAGTCGACCGATCTGTTCAGCAGGGAGTCCTACCAGCACAGAGTTACAGGAGTCCAGTCGAGAGGTAACAGTGGAGGATACGAGTCTAGCAGCAGCTTTAGCGGACAGATAGGGACGGATGCAAGCAATCCTCCGGAGCTCAAGAAACGTTGCCCGGCACACAGAACCGATATGTGGTTGCATGGAAAGTGTTGGATCAAGGTGTACACCGAGATACTTGACTGAGGATTTGAAAAGAATTGTTTCACCCCCAATGTCAGTGAACTTGCAGTCAGTGGACCTGAGATGTGTAGCAGAACCTACTGACATGGCTTCAGTTTTGTCTGCGTTAAGCTTTAGCTTGTTACTGTTCATCCAGTGCATCACATCAATGCGGGACTAAATGTTAGACAAGGCAGTAACAATCTGTGCAGGAGGAGAGCAGGTAGTCACTTCGGTGTCATCAGCATATTTATGATAGTCACAATCATGGGCAGCTATGACAGCAGACAGCGGTTGAACATATAGAGTGAACAAGTCCAAGGACTGAACCCTGGGGGACCCCGTAGACAAGTGAGTGCCGAGATGAGACCACGTCATCGACAATGACGTATTGTTCACGACTACTCCTACTCGGGTAGGACCTGAACCAATTGAGGGTCGGATTCGCTTTAAGTGTACAGGAAGAACATTGGATTCCCTTTGAATGTACAGGTAGAATGGCGGTTTCACTTAGAATGTACAGGGAGAATGTTGGATTCCATTTGAAGGTACAGGGAGAATGTTGGACTTGTTTTGAACATACAGGGAAAATGTTGATCTGTCTTTAAAGGTACAGGGAAAATATTGAGTTCACTTTGAACTTAGTGGGAGAATGTGTGGATTTACAAAGCTGTTTCAGGTCAAGAAGACTTGTTAGTTTGGTAAGAACATGGTCAAATGATGTGTGTGTCTGTAGACGCGTACGTGCAATGGTGTCTTTAGCGCCAGGCTTAGATGGTACACAATTAACTTCACATCATTTAGGGTACATGTATAGTTACAAACAGAAATTGTCTCAGAAATATGCACTCTCAACTGACTCTCGCTCCCTCTTTCGTGCACACATCCACAAAACCCAGAGATTTTATCAAATTTGTGTTATGCGTCCTATATGTTTGGGTTGAGGAGCTGCAGGAGTTAATGACGTCCAGTTCTGCATGCCCATAATTGCATGTGCACCTGTGTGCGTATATCCATGCGTGACTAGATTTGGAAGGAGGGTAATCAGGTGTTGCAGCATTAGAAACTGTAGTGTAGTAGCACTTTTACAGCTGCGATGAAGGAACGTGCTGTCGGGATTTCGGATGTGGTCAAATCTAGATTTGGCGAAAGGTTGGACTGTGAGCTAGGGGGCATATATTATAAGCCTTTTCACGGTCACTACCTTCTGTATGTCATTAATTGAGTCATAAAGGTCCAATAAAAGAGAGAAATAGCAACAAGAGAAACCACCGTTCGTCATATCCCACGAGAGAAAAAAGTGACGCCAGTTGTCTGCCGCTTCCCGCAGTGGTGCGCCCACTACCATGCGACTGTCTTTTTACTTTGAAGCAGTAGTTTAAATACGTTGCTTACAGTCGGTAGATTAATTACTCTGTGGTGGAACATAAAATTATGATAGTTCAAGTGTCAAGAAAAACGAAAGCCAAACATGTCACAGCGACCAAAGTAGTAATGCTATCTTTCCACACTGACAAAAAGCGAAAACGGTATAGTGCAATAATGAAGATGCCGTTGTTTATGGGTGATTAAGAAGACATTAATTACAATATATGGTGAGTCATTAGACATTTTAATAGCCCTAATTTATAAATTTCTTACCAATATATTTACGTTTGTATATATAAAGTAAAAATACAAAAGTAAAAATGGACAAAAGCTTTCAATATGAGAACCGAAAAAGAAAACGAAGGAGGAATTAGAAATGGATATTGGGTTATGCTATAATTGGAAGAAGATGCGAAAATGTAACTTTTGTTCTCCCTCTCTCTCTTATGTTTGTCCTCCCCACCCCATAAAACAGTGGTTTTACAAGTGTTCTATTTTCGTTACATGTACGCGTCTCTGGGCATGTAAGGTTTTTTTTTGGGGGGGGGGATGCGGGGAGTCATCTTTGGGGGTGGATTTGGAACATCGGAAAGAGTCGGAGGGGGAAGGGGCATATGGATAGAGAGCTTTTTAAGTCAATGGGCAGTGTTTCTTTGATGGATTCCTAAACTGGCTTGCCTCAAACGAAACAAAGGCAGCAGTCTGACGCTGGTCCGCTTTTGAAGTCATTTCGCCGGCAGTTCTAAGCCCGATTTTTGTATCTATAGATCTGTAGAACTAAACTAGTACCCTTTGTGCTAGTTTGGTCAAAAGGAGGCCTGTGAACTTTTTTTAATGTAATCATATACAGAAAAAGTTCCGACTGTTTTGAGAAGAAATCGTGGACCCAAAAATACTGTGAATTTTTTTGTTCTTGGGTAAAAGTGGAAGCTAATAGTATTATGCGTGCAAGGTCTCACAACACGCAAAGCTATACTCTTACCGTTCTTCTTTTAGAAATGAAAAGCGTCACATTTTTTTCTACAGCTCTGACAAGCACTGGTGTTCGCCGAAACGTCTTCAGCGCTTGTGGCACGGTAGATGCACGCGGAGGTGGGCGTGGCTTTAGCAAGTGGCTCACTCAGAGGGAGAAAGGCTGTGGGGGTTGGAAGAAAAAACCTTTGGTCCAAACTCCAAAGCACCCCGTTATATTCCAGCGAACGCATATTTGTAGAAGATGCACTAGCTCTTCTACACGTTGTAGATGTGGCCTATCAACAGAAAGGGTAAGAGTTAATACCCGGATGTAGAAGTCATCTGGCTGTGAGATATCGGCCAACTATACTATCCTTTCACACGAACGCGCGCACACACAAAGCAGAGAGATATTTTGCTGAGTGTGATGTAAGATACGAACAGAAAACTATAACCTGAGTCTAGTCCGTCGTCTGTTAACTGACAACCATGAGATCTTTTTTCAGAGCACAGGAGTCGGACGAAAATTTTCTGACTGTATAATGCTAAGCCCAGTCTGTGAGACCATTGCTGCAAAACGGGGCTTTCAGATAAAGGTATGTGAACAAATTAGAACTTTGTACAAAGGGAGTGGGAGCATCTTTACCTTTCTCGTAGGTTCTTTTTCCACTTGGAGGGGAGCGTAATCCCCACATAAGCCATTTCCCGCTCCCTGCTGGCCTGGGCTGTGGTACAGCTATTTGCAATTGGTACATATTGGCCAATACGTGAATAAACAGTGGCGTGTGTTATCACCGGTCCATATCCTTCGGCCGCATTATATCCCCTGCCCAGCCTTCTATATAATCTTTGGTCCATGCTATCAAAAATCGCCGCTGCGTCCTGCTGGCGGTAAGTACCAATGGCAGAGATCGATGCAGACGGCGATAGCTTTGCTGGAATTGTTCATCGTTCATCCACCTTTCTACTTCATGATTCCTCGATCTCTCTCTCTCTCTCTCTCTCTCAGCTCGGACAAACATGAACTATAGAAATCTTTCAATAGCCTCGATACCCTGGAACCCACACGGAATGAAGGGTATAAGCTGCAAAGTATTTGGAAATGAGACTTCACAAACAAATCAGTGTACTTACATTTTTAAAAGCCAACTAAATTGTTGGAATGCGAATGTGTGGAGTATAGCGCCGTGTCAGCAGCGATGGGTATATCGCAGCGATACAAAATGGCATGTTATATACGACGGCAATAATTACGGGATAAAAGAAAGGGTAACGAGACATGATGTAAAAAAAAAAGCATCAGAGTAAAACCGAAAGGACGTATAAATACAACAACATGCTTAAATCCATGAATAAATTCCAACAGCACGTAAAAAGTCCAGAATCACAGGACGGACGGAACGGAAAAGGTCAGGAAAGAGTGACGTAAAAATGGCGTCGACGGACACAGGTAAACGAGTACAATAAAACAAAAGGTGTCTGTTGGTTAGTGCTTTACAGTAGTCAAAGCTGGGGGAAGTTCCGAATATAGCAAGAAAGGGTGTGAGCTGGGTATGACCCAAACGAAGGCGCGTTAGGACAACATCTTGCCGCACAGGTTTCGCATTGCACACATGATCAGAGAGAGAAGGAAGAATAGAATGAAGGATTGATGGAAGAGAGAAGGCACGGAGGTCCTCATAGTTAACTGCGATTCCCCGACAGTTCCATTAGATGATGGAGGACATGTTATCGACGTAAACTAGACCGACGCCGAGGGTGGTCAGGGGAGGACGAAACGGAGGAGGCGGTGGCATCCCTCATGTCCTCCAAGAGACCACGTCAAGTTTGCCTCTATGTGTAGGACGTGTCCCTCCGACCCTTGGAAGATAGACGAGCGGGAGATGGAGAGGAGGAGCGAGAACCCCCAACCTCCCCCCCAAAAACAAACAAACAAACAAAACCAACACCGGTTGTGGGAAGATGAGCTGAGGAACGGGCAGCGGGCACTCCCGACCCCTGCGCGCGAACGCAGGTGGCTTTCTTGGCTGACCGTGCTGTCAACAGAGTAGAACAAGGTGGTTCAGCAGAAGATGGTTATGAGGATGTAGAGTATGGGTTGTGCGATGATGCGGGAGTAGTAAACGTGCCTGTCAAAGTGGTTTGTAGCGTGGTTTGTGTAGGGGATCGAGAGCTCGAGCCAGCTGAGGAACGGGGCATAGAGACAGAAACCCCCGACGACCCAGGTGATGTCAGTCTGACAAAAGAAGAGGGTGTAGATCTCCGAGAGACGATGGAGGAGAAAAGAATGGTCAGCATTCTGGGAACAGAGAGGAACACATTTACAGCGGAAAGGGCTAGGAACGTAAAGAGAAACACCGACCTTAAGATATAGCCTATAGTCAGAAAAGAGGAGAGGTTATGGAAACAGTGATAAAGTAAGTTTGCGATGATCCCTGAGACTGAAGTTAAGCTTTGATGTCGAGTTCCGATGTGAGCCAAGTCAGCACAGTGAATCACGCCTACTGGAGAGTTCAACAAGCTGTGCACGGAAACCTGGATGGGACGGTCAACAAAGATTTTGGAATCCCATTGGCGAAGGGCATCCGATGCCTTCTGGGTTCAACATTCAACAAGAAAAGAGGTGCTGCGGAACTGCTTGATTGACAGGATGTTGGACGAGAGAGCATTGAACCCCAGGGGCCAGCTTCATCACCGGTTTGTCAGGGTCTTTACCCTCAACAAATGAGAAATCGGGGCCAAGACGCCTGTAATGCAGGGGAAGAGACAGACGGCCTCACCTCATCCTCACTATCAGAATCGACACAAGGTGAGAGGTGCCGCTTTCGCGGCAAAATTTTAGGGAAAGAAAAAAATTTCATCTTGCCTGCTTCCCACCCGCCACAGAGCCCAACAGAGCAAGGGATGCGGCCGAGCGATACCACACGGGGTATTTCCAGCAGGGCCACACCAGGGCAACAGGAGATATACTCTGGCTTAGGCGAAACTAAACCAGACTGACCCAGGCTCAGCCTTCTAGCACAGCTAGGGCCCTGCACAACCAGCCAGTTGATTGGACTGGGCCGCACCAATCTCCCCTGTAGGAGAAATCCGGACGCGTTGCCTAAGGCGAGGTTTCGCGAAACCTCGCGAGGAGAACTTAAGTTAAGTGTTTCCCAGCACCTCTCGCGGGAAAAACCTTGCAAGGACTCACGAGGAGCCTTTAGGGCATCTTCGCCGGCGAGAGAAAGATGGCTGAAAAAACCTATTTAGACCTAAAACCATGACTTTTTGTGGCTGTTCGGTATTTCGTATACACCGCAGACGAGCAGACGATAACAGTACTGACACAAAATGTACGTACTCAAGTGTCGATTTATGGCATTTTATGCATCAAATAATTCAGAAGGTGCATTCTGATGCTTGATATACCTTTAAAACCTTTTATTTAGACCTAAAACCATGACTTTTTGTGGCTATTCGTGGTTGTTCGGTATTTCGTATACACGGCAGACGAGCAGACGATAACAGTACTGACACAAATCTGAAATCTACGTACTCAGGTGTCGATTGTTGGCATTTTATGCAACAAATAATTCAGAAAGTGCATTCTGATGTTAAATATACCTTTAAAACCTTTTATTTAGACCTAAAACAATGACGGTTCGTGGTTTCTCGGGGTTTCGTATGACCGTATGTTGGCTCGAAAAACTTCCGCCTCGCTCGCGAGACTCTTGGATGTTTCTTACAGACGCTCGCTCGCTAGAGATCTCGCAGGCGAAATCTTGCAAGGGTCTCGCCCTTCGGCAACGCGCGTCGGGTCAAAGGGGTTTTCTGGTACGATGAGCGGCCCCCATTTGGGGACGTCAACCCCCAGGATCCCATGGCCCGACACGGGTCGCCCTGCACGACAAATGCAGGAGACCAAAGAGAAAGAAGAACCGTGGAGAGAAGTAAGATGGAAGAGGAAGAAGAAAGAACAGGCCAGGGCAGGGAGAAAGATAGCCCAGGAAAAACGGCAGAACATGGAGATAAATTTGGGAGGAAAAGAAAGGGAAATAACCGGAGACGCAGAAAAAGGAAGGCAGAAGAGAAAGGGTGAGAGAGCCAGAGAGAGGCTGGGTGATTACCCCCGGCACGTGAAGCCGGGCTTGCGGGGGCAAGTAAATTGTTAGGTCAAAATCAATTTCATCTGTGACGGCAATTATCGAGTTTGGTCTGTTGTCAAAACAAAATGGAGACAGTACCATATAGGTTGTTGGCAGAAGCGTTTCACGATGTTGTAAAGTACTGGGCCATTTATGACAGGCTAGCCGCGATCATACAAATTCTGTGGAGCACATAAAAAGCAACTTTATATTTTTATCTCTTGTGAAAAGAAAGAATCTTTCTTAGATTAACAGTCGTTTATTTTTACGAGGGTCCACAAATCCTGCCTACAATTAATAAATGTGAAGAAGAAAACGGCAAGTAATCCATAATTTCAGTTGAGGGTGGATCAAGTCGTTGTGCCACTATATATCCACCTAAGACACCCTCCCCTCTCCCCCATTTTCCTGTCAAAGGCAATCTTCCGATAGATCAGTTCTGTAAAAGTATTCACTCCCTATAGTTGTGGAATATAATAGGATCATGCGGCTGCGCTTGGATTGGGTTTGTATACTTTATTTTTTCTGTTACATTAGTTTCACTAGAAGTATGAGTAGGCTACTACGTGCCACATCAAATTCTCCTATAAGTATACCTTTCACTCCCCACCCACCACCCCCGGTGGTCCTCTCAATCTCTTTTTTAAAAAAAAGTAATCAAGTGTCTCGGCAGGTTTCACAGACGTAGTGAGCTTAAGTAGTCGGTGCAACAGTGATTTCTAGCTGAACAGAGATAGTAGCAAAATTAGCATCTTCTGGCGCGCATTGACACAAGTACAGGTGAGGGTTTAAAGCGTGGCGATAATTCCTCATAGTGTGCATATTGTCAGGTTCAAAGATTTTATAACATCGAGATTACTTTGTGCGCACGCAGACTTCACTTTTTTTTTTTTGGCTATAGCCACATAACCCAGCAGGTACAAATATTCATTATTGATATGTCAGTTCGGTACAATAATTTTCACACAAAAGTTTGTCTGCCCCTTTACCATTTTGAAGCATTAAAAATCGTGTTAAACACGTTTATTCCGCTTATAGTTTCGCTACTCATAAGTAATAGTTATATATATATATATCTGTATCTGCACTTTGCTGCGTACACTCCGAAGTAACTGCAAGTGCACCGTGATGACCCGCCTATAGCCTGTTTCTATTTTATCTCTCGATGTTTTCAGAGGAAAAAACTTTTGCCCAGAAATGAGTCTTTTTTTCCCAGGAATCTGCGGTGTGGCGGTAATAGGGACCCATAGTCTTGCATGTCACTTTGTCCATTTCATCACCGACAGGTGAAGCACCTTATCCCACCCCAACAACTACCTCACCCCACTGTATAGAAACATAATCACGAGTGTGTGTGTGTGTGTGAGAGAGAGATGGTGTGGGTGTGGGTGTTTCTTGTTTAAAAGCCCCGCCGCAAATAAAGAGCATACATGACAGAGAGATGGTTGGTTGATTATCTTTTCCCGTTTTGTCGATCGGCATCAGCAACAAGGGTTATCTTTATTATAACCGGGGTAGAAAGGAGAAAGGGTGTTAACCCAACCCTCCAGATATACAGAGAAGGATTCTGAGGGACTTGTTACTGTATTCTCTACAAAATGTCTAGGTATGGGTGGGTGATTGTTGCTTAAAAGTCCCGCCGCAAACCAGGTATTATCAGGAATTACGTGTTACTTAGTCTTAAGACTTACAGACTTATATTTACTAGGCATTACGTGTTGCTTAGACAAGTTAACGTGCTGCCACACTGGGGCTGCTGTTGCAACACAATCTTCATTCTCACCCAGTCACATTATTATATACTGACACCACCACACCAACCATGAGTCCTAGTGCTGTTCCCTGGGGTCTGGCAGGGCAGCTATAGATTGGCTATAGATAGGTATGACTCGGCCAGAGTGCGAACCACCGACTTTCAGCCTCAGAGGTATTACAGATCTTCAGTCCAACTGCACGTAAAATTCGCTCAAAAGCTTCTTGCATTAGGACCCTATACGTATTGAAAAACTTGCCGGGCAGTTGGGTCCTTTATGGGCAGAAATATGGTTGTATCCATAATTGTAATTATACTGACATCTTCATTTTAAGAACACGTAAACGTATTGTGTCCTTTCCTGTTTTAGAAAACAGAAATTACTGGGTATTTTATGTATCAGTAGCACCGCTGGTGGGGAAAATATTATCCCTCGCACCTCCACGTTGTTCAGCGAAAATCGCGGGAAAGCTTGACGATCCCCCAAAACAGTGTGCACATGGTCGTGTCACGAACTTTCACCTTAGAATAGTCTATTATAGTAGACCGGTGGACGTGCCGGTAGAGTTTAGCTAGACTGTGAGATTTAACCATTGGTTCACACAAAATTCAAGCCTGTTACGTGAAATATTTTCTTCATTCTGTAATCCATCATTTTTGGTGTCAATTAAATTAATTTTTTTAGAAATTGCCTTGATGATAAAAGTTAAGTGTACGACCTCTCACCCCTATACTTGCTGAAGTGCGTACTTGCTGACTAAGCTTCGGTAGAAACAAAGTCAGCTTGTGACGTCAACATTCCACGGATTTCAGCCCGTGAACTGCGGAAGGATATCCGGCAAACCAAACAAAACTAGTTAGATTATAGACCGCAAAGGAACGATAGATAACATAGTATGCATGAAGTCTTGCGTTACGATTATAGGTGAAGATTTTTATGCGTATAAATGAATCAAGATTTGAGTGTTGTTTTGTAAATTAGAGAACTATTTTCTTATTATAATTATTGCGGATAACGATGCATGGCAAAAGAGGCATGCGCATTGTCGGAAGCAAAGAAAGGTCACGTACGATTACCAAGTCTTTAGGCTAGTAATTCATCCCAAGTGTCGAACTGAGGCTTCAGCAGTCAACTGCTCTTTGAAGTATCCTGCTGTATTTGTCGTAAGAGCCTGTTGACATCGCGTCTGGTGAGTCCAAACCCATGTTTCTCAGAGTGTAGTCCTACTCTTAGGGATGGTTATCTTCTGGCAGACGTCGCGTCGCGACTGAAGTAGTCAGTGTTAGTGCTTGTCATAGATGATTGGTGATTTTTATTGATAAGTTTTATTTGTAGCAAGTACAGATTCAACGTAATTAATATTTACGAAAACCTGTGGTTTTTGTATTTTGTGTAAATGTGACTACAATACTTATACTGCTACTGATAGTGTGAAAATATACCACAAGCACCAGGATGTTCCTCATACACAGGCTATGCCATACATTTTCCCTCCCTCTCAGTTCCCATGGTTACTGCTAATATTATTATTTCTGTATTAGTAGTAAGAAAATGAGGTTAGTAGGATGTACTGTACAAGCAAACAAGTTATTCCATTCAATTGCCAAGAAATGATTGATTAGTATCAACTACATTCAAGATTCTACTTCCCTTTAGCTTTTAAACTATTCACAAATACAAGCAACTTGGAATCCAATGTAAACATCTGCTTGAGTGATATTTTACTTAGAATTTTCTGACTTATGAAGCTGACAGTGATGTATTATCTCAGATATATAATGCTAGTAGGAAACTTAAGTGTGATGGATGGTTATCTCTAACCATCAAAATTGTACCAAGTGTCAGTGATGAAGTTTACTAAATTATTTAATTGGTGAGAAGATCTACATATGCTGCTGGCTTTATCTTGTGTTTTGTAAGTTCCAAATAGTAGTGACAAAAGTTGTAACACTATGCATATTATTATATCTAATGTTTATGATGTAATAAAATAGAAAAGCATAACTACATGTCCATGCATGTGTGTGTGTGTGTGTTCATGCCTGTTTATGAAAGGCATTGTGATTTTTTGCAATAGGTGGTGATTGCTTTGAGGTTCAACATATGATTAAATTTGTATCCTGGCATCACCTTTTTGTAGTCTAAGTTTTGAAAGGGTTAATAAGTTATCAACAATATTAGTGGTTTTTAAAAACTTTTTACATATTCAGGGTGTGATAACCTTTAATTGTTTAAAAATAGATAATATTTGCACTGTTGGGACTTGGTTCACAAAAATCACAAAAATGAGGTGCTGTGATTTGGGATGTTGATATTCTTGTAGTCTTTTCTTTCGGACTTTGTCATGATCCCCATGCTTCCTTGTTTTGCAGTCAGATTTTTTTCCTACCGATTTATAAACAAACTTTAAGAGTCTTACCAAGTAATTCTTACTCTTGGTATAGTTATTCTTAATATTTAAAAATGTGCAACATGTGGGAAAAAGCATCTTCTTTACTTTGGTTTTACTATGAATTTTTAATCCCTGCCTAGGGTTATATGCAGCTTCCAATTACATAGCTTTTGACTTAGGGAATAAATATAATTGAGAAAGTTCGTGCTTGTTGAAAACAAATATTTTCCTGCTTATTTAAGTCATTAATATACTATTAGTACTGTCCTTTTGTTCTCAGTTTGTTTAACGTTATTTCTTTGAGCTACTCTTGCAATTTGAGTTTCAACCACAGATGAAGTGGTTGAAGCTGGATTGAGAAAGAAGTGAGAAAGAGGTAGGGGCATAGTAAAAATCAGTGTTGTAATGTTGTGAAGAATAAAGGTAAGCTGTTTTGACATAGCAAAGGAAGTAAAGTAATAAATTTGGGAAAATACATCAGTGTGCATTGTCATTGTTGCTTACAAAAATCTAAATGCTTTTGATAATTAAAAGTGGTAAGAATTTGTTGTATGGTAATCTAAAATTAGCTTTTAATTATAACACCAACTACACCTTGACAGGTAAATAATGTAAGCTGGCACGTGATAAAAAGCATTAAAGGCAGTGGAATCTGAGAGAGTAATTACATCAAAGAATTAGATACTAAAGCACTTATGTCTATTATAAAATAACAGCAGTGATAATTACATCATTCTTTAGTGAACTGAATGGTATTAGAGTTTCTTGAGCACTAGAATTAGTGGGACAACAACTTTGTTGCCCATGATCACATTCTTTGGGTATAGAACAGACTGAGTAAAAATATGGGTTTAAAAAAAAACTCCCCAGAATGGAAGATGAGGGGCCAGTTGTTGATGAAGAGCTTCAATGAAAAGAAAGATGTTTCAGGAGATAGCATATAAAGTGTTCACATTCTAGATTCACTTGTGAAGCAGCATTGGTACATATTATTAATTTTTACTAAGTTCTGTTTGAGCAGTACTAGTATAACTAGACTGAAATGAAATGATCTCTGAATTGTGGTTGAGAGGGTACAACAAGAAAGCCAGACTAGGTCATTCGTCTGCAAAAATTTAACAGCATCAGTGTTACAGGGACAGTTCTGACCATGGTGCCTATACTAGCAGTATTTTATTTTACTTGCAGAAAATATTTAATAAATTTATCCGTGCCAGTGTTGTTTTAGGGGACAACTTTTATTGTTGGTCTGCATACAGCTCTGTAGTGCAGCATTTCAGACACAAATTTTCAGAGATTTATGCAGGTGCTTTAGCATATTCATTTTTTTTAAATTGCCAAGGTGTATATAACTGATTTGGTGTTTAGATTGATTATTACTCACCATGAGCTGGATGTAGAAAACTGTTGCTTTGAGCTTGAGTGTCAGATTATATGGATGCTGGTTTTTGTGTAGTTTTAGTTTGTAAATACTTATGTTGTAATCTATCTATATCATATATATTACACTATGTAGTATTTAGGTATTGTACAGTCATAGCATCACAGTTGAAATGCATTTGGATTAAAAATCGATAGAAGAATCCAGTTGAGGCTAGGAAAGGACTGTGTCCATCGATCGCCCTTTCATCACAGCCTTTAGTTAGGAACATGGCCGTATTGATTTTTCTCCCCTGGCCTTCTCAATGAACAGGCCTATTGCTGACTGTCAAATTATGGCTGCACAAGGAGTGTTACCACGGCAACCGCCTGTGCAGCCAGTAACTAGGGGAACTTTTTCTGGTGTACTGGAAGCGGGAAAGAGTAAGAAAGAGGGGGCGGAAAGAGGGAGGGTGTGCTAGGCTATTTGAGATGAACATTTCTCTCTGGTAGAGAGCCCAAAGAAATGAAGCCAGCTGGATCAGAATGATGCTGTAGGTGTTATGGAAGTTGTTTTAGTCACTTGTAACAGTGTCGGTGTAAAGAAGGGTGAGCTTTCGGGCCTGACTGTTGTCTTAGTGCTTCAGGTGAGCTGACAGGAGTTAGAGGAAGACGGATGTAGTTAATAAGGAAAAAGGAATTTTGCCAAAGAAGGGTTTTATTGTGACCCTTCATCTTTTAGTACATGTGCAGTAGACATCTGGAAATAGATTTCTGAAAATCACTATAAACAGAAAATCTTCCAGACCAAAAGATATCAGGATGTGTCTGTTTTGACTATATAACTAAGGTTTGGTCCTTGGAATGCTGGCCTGCTGGCTGTGTTGTTTCAGGACATGCGTTGTACATATACATGTATGCTCAGAACTGTTGGGATTTTGCCAAGTAGCTGTTTCTCATGCTTGTGTGGAGGGGTGGATGGCACTGGCTATAACTTACAAGTTGATTACTCAGTGCAGAGGGAAGGGTTTCCTTATGCTTCTCACTGATCAGAATTTTCTACTGGTGAGGGTCTCCAGGAAGGGCATAGCATGTTGACATAACAACAACGAGCTAAAAGCTCATAATAATACACAGATCAGTTTAAAAAAATGGAATATGAGGGTTGCTGTCATTGTTACACAGATAACTATCAAACGTTTATTTTAGTTACAAGTGTCCTCAGGATAAATTTTGGTACAAGAAACAACATACATATGTAATGCTAGCTCTTATTTTTCTATTTTTGAAAGAAATGATGAAAAGCCATGTGGTTGCTGGGGTTGGGGAGAAGAACTTTGTCCAAGTCTAATTGTAGGAAGTTAAGGAGCATATGCTCCAAACATGACTCGTCAGAGGATATGTGGGAAAATAGAAAGTCCAACAGTAGGTCACAGAAGCAGATGACATGGTTGGTAATAAACATATATTTACCTGCCTTTAAAAGCATAATTCAACAGTAAATTAATGCTAATGATCTGAAACATTAGCCAGAGTTGCCTACTGTCCCACTGCTGCAAATAAATTTGGAAAAAGTGGTTGCATGGAAATCCCCCAAAATTAGAACCATTCTGATAATATTTTGGTCTTAAATAAAGGTTCTGTGACATGAATAGCTGTAGTTTTGTCAGTTATCCATTTATATGATCCCGGAGTCTGCCAGTACTACTATTAGTCAGGGGTGGGAATCCCTCCGCCAATAGAGGATTTCCTCTGAAATGCTTCAATGATTCTTTTTCTTTCTTTCTTCATGGAAAGCAAAAGACAGATTTTTATGAAAAATGACTTGTTTTTAATCGGTTGACTTTGCATTGGTTTGTTTTGAAGAACTACCGTGGATACACAAGGATCAGAACTGCACTTTGTTCCGAGCATTCTAAGCTAATGTCGCAATGCGACTGGCAAACTAAGGCTTGAGACCAGGGAATTTTGAGGGGTACCAGTACATACCCTGGTCTGCTCAGATTTCCTCTTTTTTGTCTCTGGGGCATTCCCACCCCTGACTAGTAAGAAAATGTGTACATTTTATGCAAAGCTGAACTGGGCTGAAAAGACAGAGTTAACCAGATATTAAAATTCCCTGCAAAGACAGTGTAACATACCTCCAAGCAGCCCAACAATAAACTTACACTTTTGTTTTCCTTGGATCAATCAACAGAATTAACAAATTAATCAGGTCAAAGTGACCTTGGGATTTGACAAAATCATTCCTTGTAGATCACCACCCGTACACCCCTCACTGCAAGACTATTTTTCCTGTCAATGACATCATGTTCTTTTTTGTGTTGTTTTCGGTATATCCTTGTATGGATTTGTTCCTCTGCGACCCTACACAAACAATATGGATTTTCCCCTGTGCTATTAATTGTTACCAGTAGCAGAGCTGATGATCAAAAGAACTGTTGTTGGTAATCATTGATGAAAGTTGCTTGTACTAGGTGGCTTTAGAACAGAAATGTCTCAAGACTCCACTTGTATTATGAGAGCATGCATAAACTCATTTTGTTCACTGTTCTGAAGACTGTTTGCTTAAGGAGAGGGACCAGCCAGTGTTCTACAAACTTATTTGAATTTACTTGTTTATAATGATTGTAAAACATGTCAGCTGGTTGTTTTTCAATATTGAGGGTGTGGCTGATACCCAGTCTGCTGCTTGGCTATATGCATGTCTTTGTTCTCTTGTCTGTGAACAAAAGATAATTTGAAGTTGCAGCCACATTGCTGCAGGTAAAACATTCCATAAAGGGGCAGATGCAACTATTGTGCTTAATGTTGCACACTTCTGGTTTCCGTCAATGTGCATATACTGGCAGTTAGGCATTCTGAGATGTGATCTTACACAGTGATACCTTTCTTGAGATGGTCAGAGTTTCTTGTAGAGGTTTCAGTTTTACAATTGCAGGGATATGCTCTTAATAGGTACTTTATTTTGTAGCAAGTCAAGAACTTTACAGGTATTATATATGTTGTAATATAAACCATCTTTTTTAAGTTTTGGTGGTATGAAAATGGTGATGGCTAGGAGACTGGTTTGAATTGTTTTCGTTAGCAGGGATAATGTTCTACATCAAGGACATTTTCAA
This sequence comes from Lanistes nyassanus, assembly GCA_004794575.1. Lineage (NCBI taxonomy): Eukaryota > Metazoa > Mollusca > Gastropoda > Architaenioglossa > Ampullariidae > Lanistes > Lanistes nyassanus. Next base: position 291,717 of record SMGT01015422.1, on the reverse strand, counting down.
ATGAGAGAAGCTCTTTTGGATTAGGATAGGTGCTATAGTTGATACATCCAATGGATCATCAAATTAGTTATTACGTCAAGTGCTTGTCTGGTTAAATGCATATTGTTTATTAAGGTTGGGTTGAACTTGAAAGGTGGTGTAAAGCATCCAGAAATTAATCTCTCTCACAGATCACCTGTATATGTTTAACATTGTAGATTTGGTGGGTGCTCCCCTGTCCCTCTTATTTTGTTGCATACATTGGGGATGGGTGGGTGGGTAGGTGGAATAAAATTCCAGATGAGTCGAAAGTGGATTCTACTGGTGAGGATCTCCAAGAGGGCATAACGGTATTTTTGATGGAGGATAGAGTAGATATATGCTTTGTGGAGAGCACTAAGCCATGCAGTCAGTGACAGGTACACCTGTAATGCAGTTGGCAGGGAGAAGTAGACCCTACATTGTGTGTTTTGTGTGCTACACTAATATGGTTGTTCTCCAGACCCTTCAGGAAAAGTTAAGCATGTCATTTTTTCAAACAAAAGAATCAATAACTCCCAGCCCAGAAATTTTCTGTTGGACTTGAAAGATTTGTGATAATTGAAATTTGAATAGCACAAAACATCAGTATACTGGGTTTTGGTTATGTCTTTAGACAGAGTATGGTTAATTTGCAGGTGCAACATTTAGATTCTCCGATTTTTCCTAATTGATGTCTACAGCTGTGGTTCTGGGGTTTGGTCTGGCATTTTTCTTTTAGAGTTGGTATCACTATCAGGAAAAAGTTGGATACATTTTCTTGTCTTCCACATCCCATCAGCCATGTTTTGAGCAGATCATCAGTGCAGCACCATAATCTGTGACTAGTTTTTTTTTTTATTAAACACCTGTAGCTTATTTCAGAGACGTTGATGTGAATGTGTGCATTTTGAAGCATTTTAATTCTATATAATAACAATAATGTTTGATGAATGATAAATTTGTGTTACATAATTCTAAATTGAGCATGCTTGTCTGTTATTTCTCATGTTAAAATCTGTTTTCTTGCATAAGCATATATGTATATATAAGTTTCTCTATGCTTAAAGAAAATGGTGGTAACTTACTCCTGTCCCATTTAACTCTGCATTAATTGATGCAAGCTGACTTAGTTAACATTTGTAATTCTAAATTGAGCATGCTTGAGTGTCAGTTGTACTGTGAACATTTCTCACATGAGTATACCTATAAGGTTCTCTGTGCTTTAAAGAAAATTGTGGCAACTTACTCCTGCCCCATTTAACTTTGCATTAAATAATGGAGGCTGACACAAAAAATTTGTTTTTTATTTTCTAGTGCCATTGGACAACAGCACCAGGGTCTGTGATGGTTAAATGGTGAGAGCACAGTGAACGAGAGGAGGTGCCAAGATGCCGAAGAGGAAGTTAGAGGAGGTGGACAGTGGTGAGGATCTGAACTCTGCACAGTCTGAAAGCGATGACAGCAACTGTAGCAATGTTACAGAGAGTAGCACTGATGTCCCAGCTGCCCCTGGTATGTACTTTTTTCTTTCCACATCTTCCTTTAGCACTACTTATGGCATTGTTGTCTTTATTGATGCATTTTAGAGCACCTTCTATCAGAAGAAAAATAATGCATTTTTCAGATGGTACTGGGAAAGTAATGGAAATACAACACAGCTGAGTTCTAGCAAGGGTGAGAGGAAAAAAAAACAGGGAGGAGGGAGAGAAAGGTTGTGCATTTGCAACCACATGTGAGTGCTTGAGAGAGTAAAAAGGACAAGGGCAGTGACTGATTGGACAGCCATTGGTGTGCAGCCTTCATTTACTTCTTGCGCTAGTTAGAAACTCTGGGACACCGTCGCACAACATGATCCTGGCATACAATAACCTTTATCATTCCTCACTAATTTAAACTATGAAGAGATATTATTCTGACTCGCACATCTGACTGCTACGAAGACATTAAAAACTGACTCACAAATAACTTCATCTTAATGATACAAGACCAAAACCATTGTCATTGGCACATGTGCATTGCAAACATGCTAGAAAGCTAGATTTAGGCTAGAAAGTTAGGTGCAGCATTACTTGGGGCTTGCTAGCAAATGGAAAGGCTACAATTCTATGACCCCAATGCTAGGCAGCTTTTGGGTACCGTGTGACTGGAAAATCAGCTAGAAAAATGGCGACAGTGTAGCTTGGCATTCGCTTTGACAATGGAGGGATTTTTTTGGTGGGGTGGGGGATTTTCTCTTTTGTGTTACTGAGGTTCATGAGAATGGAACGTGTAATAGTTACATTTTATTTTTAGTTGTTGAAATTTTACAAGGCTCCCCATGGTGTGGCTATGCACGTAACATAAAACTCCAAACTATGCAACAAAAAAGAGTGGAAGTATTTGCATACTGTAGGTGGGTAAAAATAAAACTGTTAAATTTCTAAAGACAAATTTTACAGTTTTTTTATGACAAATGTCACACACCACTAGGCCACCTACCTTACTCGCTTACATGTTTTTCTTGCACACGACTCCGCACGAACACAAGACAACGCGACGTTGCAGTTTTTCTAAAAAGGACCTGGCCTTATTTATTAAACTACACACTCGCTGGCTGATACTCATGCATTTATTAAGCTGATGCATCCAGGGGCTTCCAACTATCTTTCTCTATCACTGCACGTATACACCAACTGATTCACTAACTTACGGTACTCCTCGTTCTCATCTACACTAATTCATACGACTAACCACGTTTTCTGCCCTCACACAAAGTTCAACTCTTTCATGTGAACAATCTCCTAAATCAGTTAATCTCTTAACACTCACTGGTCTAACAACGTACTATTCACTAGGTTTTCCAAGGTTATCACTGTCCTACTGTCTCGGGTAATTTCCCACAAAAAAAATGTTAAAATTTGTCAAAGTATGGATCTACAAGAGATTTCAAAGTCTCACATGGACTTATTATCAACCACAGTATCTCCAAGGATACCAAGTATTTGTCACAAATACTATTCATTGTAGTTCACAAATGATATCAAAATTTCTTCTGACAGACTTACTGGTCATCATAATCCACAGTGGATATCTAAGTTTCATCACACAGACCTACTGTTCGTGATTCACAAAAGATATCAAAATATCGTCACATAGACTTACTGTTCCTCATAATCCACGAAGGATATCTAAGTGGCGTCAAAAAAATTAATATTCTTAATATTCTTCATAATCCACTGAAGATATCAAATCATTGTCACGCAGACTCAATGTTCAAAGTTGTGTCACACAGACTTAATGTTCATCACAATCCACAAGGGATATCAAAGTGACGTCACAAAGCTTGCTAACACGAAGTGTCTATCTCCGAAGGATCTCAACACAAGCTCCCGCAGCAGATCTCTCACTTGGGAAAATTCTTCTCTCCTCCACTCTAGTGGTATTGCGGTACGAACTTAAAGCTGTTCACTGGAGCTGTCAGTCACAACATAGGTCACACGCACTGAAGTCACAGCGGTCATGCCACAGCCTCGGAACATACAAAACAAAAACCCTACAAGCACACATTACTATAGTATCATACTTTCACAAAATACACATGATTACAAAAATATTGAAAAAAACTCCCATGGAGTATTTGGCCTACCTCCTGTCTGGGCAGAGGGTTTTTACATAAAAATCTGTCCACACTCTCTGTCTTCACGCGCCAATGAAGGGCTCTGCTTGGGTGTCTGGGCACTCGCAGAAAAGTCTGTCCGTCACGGTCCCTTCAGGTTGTCGGCACCACTCTCTCAGCGTCCATCATCCACTAACTCTTTAAAAAAAGCGTGCATCTTTTCCTACTCCTGCAAGTTGACCGTTTTTCACTCGTCTAAAAATAGTGCTGATTAATAGCTCATGCTAAGTGACTAGCCTACTCCCTAGGGGTCATTGGTTTCATGGTACGTTTCCATGACAACAGTGTAATTGTTTTCCTCGTTTGAAGTCAAGATACCCTCTAATATACTTTGTTATTGGGGTAAGATTACACTTTAAAATCCTAATTAGATGAGACTACAGACAGCACTGTACGAACAAAAACTGGTGCAGTTTGGTTTCACCAAGAAAACCCCTGGGGTCTTTTCACCTAACACAACTGGGCCTACTCCTTCCCATCACACACATACACATCCTTAGTGAAGTACTCCAAACACGTTTGATACATGCGAAAGTGGTTCTTGTGCTATAAGCCTACCATTGCTCTGGACAGAGATTTCAACGATTTTAGTCTTCATCTATGAAATTCATGCATGTTTTTCTTAGTCTTTGTTTCACATGTGAAACTGCTTTCGAAGCCATAGTGTCTATATCATCAGACTGATCTAATAATGTTTATTTGTCTGATAATTTCCTCACACATACTTTAAATGGACTTCTGCCTAGCCTTCTCAAAAAGTCTTTGCTTACCATCACTTGCTGATATCTTTGCTTGCGTTTAGATTTCTAACGTCTGATTTCTAGTGTTTTTTGCAACACAAGTCCTCGACTACCATCTCACCCCATTAGTCTGATCCAAAAACGCCTCTCTATTAACCCTCTTGACATGGTGGACCACAGAGTGGCTTGACCAGTCGAGAACAGTGAGCCACGATTGTGACTCAGTTCATATCTAATGCTAAAGCAAGCAAATCCATTGACTATATTAGAACTAACCTATCGGAAAGTTTGTAGCACACTTCGGTTGTCTGCTTCTGCTTGGAATCTTGCCACTTTGTCATTCTATGGATTAATACAGATGGTGTACGTGGTTGAAAAAACGAGCAACAGTTTGAGCCATGGTGGTGACAAATTTGTAGGCGACACCAGTAAAGAGTCTGTGACCGAAAGCCACTCTGACAATGACTGCAATTATGCTCTTGTTTTTGTTGCTAATTCAAATTGAACAAGAAAGATTCATCCAAGTGTTTCTGATGAAAGTTCGCCTGTCGTTGACTGAGCTGCACTCTCTGTTTGATTTGTTTGCACACGTGATTTTGCACCCATTGTGGTGTGTTTTATTATTAATCTCACGTGCTGTGTCTTTCATTGCTTTATGCAAACCGGATTTATTAAATGAAACTTTTTTTTAAATCAGACTTTTGGGGGAGGGGGGGTATTTGCTCACTCAATTGTCAGATGTGTTTGTTACTTGAGAAGTTGGGATATCGTCTAAGATTGAGGTGGGCATATCCAGACTGGGGACCCTGTGTACCATCCATGAAGCGTAACATAAAACATTACATTATTCATATTTTCTGTGTTATTTTGGTTGCGAACTGAAGCGTGGTCCAGTATTTCACAATTTTGTATGTAAGAGCTTGTACAATATTTATTTTGGGTCAGGAGACTGGTGGAGGTGTCAATTGAAATGAATATATCAGACTCCTGAATTGTACACCATTTGGCGTATTTACGCCAAACCAAACCCTGGCGTACGCCAAAGCTGTGAGGCTGGTACGCCAAAATTAACTTTGTGCTTTTCAGTGAACGGAACGGAATGTATGCTTATTTGGCTTGAATCCCCGAAACGGACGCCATTTTGTATGCGCGGCTCTCCAGGTCGCTAGACGTCATTGCCTCACGTTCTTGCAGCGTGAAAATATGACCAGATGAAACAAACATCACTACAAATGAAAACATTTTCCTTGCAGGAGGGGCTAGAATTTGCCAGTTAAATATTAAAATATTCGTTTTCGGAAGAAGGCTTCCGCCCCCTCTACCTCCCCCCTCCCCCGTCCACCCAGCCTCTTGGCCCCGCCAGGGCCTAGGCGCCCCCCGACCCCGGCCACTAAGCCAAAGTCACCTGCTGCAATTCAGGAGTCTGATATATATATATATATATTGCTAAATACACAGATTGTGGCATTATTATAAATTGTCCTGGCACTGAAAACATAGATTTATTACAAAGTTCAACCTTCGCTTTTGAGTAATATATAGATTTTCTACTCTGTTTACATTAGAGAAGAAATAATAATAAAAAAGTATCCACTGATGTCCTTGCTTTCTCAGATAATAAGGCTTTGTTTCACTTTATGGTTTGATTATATGCAGTGCTAAAAGGGTTGCCTTGATGCCACTACTAAGCTCATTGTGTTTCTCTCCATGTCCCTTTTCATGTCTCACATTTATATTCAGTACTAGGTTGCTGTTGTCTGCTAAAAATGTCTCAGCGAGTCTGCTCCGGCCTGCTTATCTAACTTGCTTCAGATCTTTACATCCTTTGCACAATCGCAGTCTCTGTTCTCCTTCAGACGCCCTTTGTCTTTATATTCCTCGCACCAAGTTCAGCACTCTTGGTCTGCGATCTTTTTTCCATCTTCGGTCCACTGCCTCTGTCCATCCTTTAAGCTACATCACACTCTCTTCTTTTAAAAGTTCTCTGAAAACCTTTCTCTCTTTGTGTGTGTAGGGGTAGGTGGGGTGAGGAGGGGCCATTATGTGCATGCGTGCAGGCAAGTGCATGCATCTTGAATTGTCAGATTTTTGCCTAATAAATACCATAGTAGTAGTGTATTTGGAAGAAAATGAGACGTAACTTGATAATCTATTTAGTGATTTCTACACAGTCATGGGGATGGAAGATGACTGTCCTCATTGGCCATGTTTCACAGATGGAAATAACATAATGAAAAGTTATTAGTTTTGGCAAACAACTTATAGGTAAATCTGGGATGCTTACTTCACAAAGTCCTGTGCTGACCACCTGTAAGAGCTCTCATTGAATAAGACCTCACTGCTGTCATGGCAACAGGAACCATGAAATTATGATAACTTTTGTAACACAGTATTAAAGAGCTGTGGCTAATTATATCTGACACAGAGGTGAAAGTAAGGTTTACAATGCATAAAAGGAAACAGCAAATCACTTGGTTTTTGATGTGTGTGTGTGTGAGAGAGAGAGAGAGAGAAAGAAAGAGTGAGAGAAACCTAGATTGTGTATCAGACTCATATTATCAGACTGATGTTTGCAGGTGTCGATCTGTACACTTTTTTGTGTTCCTTCATAGATTTTATGTTTTGTTATCAAACATGTCTGTGTGGTGTTAATTGTGATCGAGGGTCGGCATTAGCTGATTCTCATTGAAAACTGTTCATTAATTTCAGATGGCCAGCCTCCGACAAAGAAAGCAAAGAAACAAGTCAAATTCACTGATGTAACTGTCTACTACTTCCCGCGCAAACAGGGCTTCACCTGCGTTCCTAGTGAGGGGGGGTCAACACTTGGTGAGAAAAAATTTGTCCAATTTTGTTTTTGTTTTTTTAAATTAGGCATAAGTTAATTTCACATTGGTATTTAAATGAAATGAAATGCTCACAACTCGCTTAGTAATGGAGCAGAGCAGTGTGATCAGTTTTTAAGATATAGAGTCTTTTGATGTTGTGTCAAAGACCTCTAGATGTCTGCTTGCATTTTTAAGATAAATGAACCTGCACTAAAAGTGTAAAATAGCTTTAAAATTATCTGTTAAGGTTGTTTTCGTTTGCTTAATGCTGTTCAGCTACTTTTCCTTTATTTATTTTGTGTTTTCTTTTTTCTTTTTTTAAAACAGGGATGTCTTGTCAGCACTTGCACCTGCAGAAATTTTCTTTAAAGGATCATGCCAAAGAAAAGAAGCGAGTCCATCGCCAGATCCTGATGGAGCAGCGCCGACAGGGCAAACTGTTTCCATCTCCTCTTCTAGCAGTCAGTTCTGAGGAGTTGCCGGAAGTCTCTTCAGGGTCAGAGTCTGACAGTGATTATGATGACTATTATTTCTTGCAGCCATTGCCCATTAGGCAGAGGCGCATGTTGCTACGAAGTGCTGGCGTGAAGAAAATTGAAGGGGATGAAAAAGATGAGTGTCGAGACATTAGGATGTCGCGAAATCTTTGTGGCTGTGAGTGCAAGGTATTCTGTGATCCAGAAACATGTACGTGCAGTTTAGCAGGCATTAAGTGCCAGGTGGACCGACTGTCTTTTCCTTGTGGTTGCACAAAGGATGGGTGTGCAAACACCACTGGACGCATCGAATTCAATCCAATCCGTGTGCGCACTCACTTTATTCACACACTCATGCGCCTTGAATTGGAGCGAAAAGATGCAGAGTCGAACTGCAAGCGACGGATGAACCAGGGTGGTGGAAACTGCAGTGACGCTGTCGGATGTAGTAGCCAAGATGGTATGAGGGAAGGTGCTGAAGAGCAAGAGCCCATAGACTTGAACCTGTTCAACAGCAATGAACGTGGAAGCTGTAGAGACTGTCAGAACACAGAAGTGTGCAACGTCATGATGCAGGATGTGCAGTTTTCACATATGTCAGCTACAGACCACAGCCAGCGTTACGTCAGCTCTCCTGCCCCTTCTCACCACCACTCTCAGCCTCCACCCCTGCCACGAGTCTTACTTTTCAATGATTCTGAGGAGGAGGTGTACAATGCAGAAAACACCACTTCCATGTATCATTTCGACAATGACGATAGCACCTACTCTGAAATGGGTGATGGCTCATCTGATGCTCCAAACCAAGTCTCAGGAAATTACACCACTGGTGGCTATGCCAAGTCATATCAGAACCTCTCGTCATATGCGGCTCCTCTTGGTCACAGTTCTTGCAGTGGCATAGGCCCCCTGCATCAGACGCCAACCGTCGTAACAGTGCACCATGCACCTCATTCCTCAGCTGGTGACAAGGGCAAGTATCTGACCCTCACGCCTTCGGGACCCCAGTCCTTCAAACTTGAACCCATCTCAGAGATGTTGAACCCTATTCAGCCCCTTCCTCCATATCCTAGCACACAGAACAATCACTCTGGCCATCCCCATTCTCAGCCAGTCACAATGCAGCAGCCTGCAGCTTGGACTAGCAGCCTGATGGCAGGGGCAGGCTCCTCTGCGACAGTCTGCACCAGCACTGTCAGTGATAGCTACGATCTTATATCTGAAGTTGGCACTTCTGCACCCCTAGTGCCATCATCCACATACACAACCATGACCAACACCACACAGGATCAGCTAGCAGAAAAGTGCCCAGACATATCGTCCCACATGCAAAGTCGCCATGATGAGACTGATCTGTATGCCAAACCTCATGCTGATCCGGACTTCACGTTTCACACTCCATGTGATGACTCCGCGGATCCTGGGGATCTTGTTGGCGAGACCAAGAACTTTGTGCTTAACTCTTTTTCTGAGTTCTCCTCCTGTAGCAACAGTCTGGAAAGTCTTGAAGTTTCCAAAGGCTGCTGCATAGCCCTTGACATGGCAGGCTCAGCAAGTCCCCAGAGTTCACAAGACAGTTTCCTTTCACAGGGCTTGTGCCCTATGGAGCCTGCCACCAGTGTCTCTGGACCCTTGGAGCCCTCTGCAAATCTCTCAGATCCTCATTCACATGTTACAAGCGTCAATGCAAACAGTAGCAGTCAGCCTGATCAAGTGGATGGTCCAAGGCAGGATGTCTCACATGTTCTGGCATCGTCTTCATCTTCATCATCATTGTCATCATCGTTATCTTCATCCTCATCATCATCTGATGAGTTTATTCAGCAGTCAGGAGAGGACATGGCCCAGAATTTTGGGGAAATTATCAAAACATCAATTTTTGAAACGGTATCAGCTTGAGCTACATTTTGTTTGAAAGGGCCCATTGAAAGTTTCAAATTCTGAGATAGCTGGATTTATCCATCACATTGGACATGACTGCTTACAATTCATCTCATTTTGAGACTGGACAGGAAGAAAACTGTGTAGTCAAGTGTCCAGCTGTCTTGTGAATGCTTCAAAAGTGCTGTCTGTGTTCAAATGGTACATAGTTCTGATAACTATGCCATAGGTATGGTAATTTATTTTCTGTAAATGTTTTGCTTTTGGCAGTTTGTGAAAATGTGTACTTTTTGCACAGCTGTGGTCTGCAAAAGACTCTGATCACTGTGTCTTCTTGAATCCCTAAAGGATTTTCAGACTTATAGAGTCTTTTATTGTAATGCTAGATAGGATGTGCCGTGAAGCATTTTGCAAAGGTGACTAAAAGGCTGTGCATCTAGGAAGCATTCACATGTTCCTGTCTACATCATTCACTAGCTCTGCCATCAGTTTTTTTTTATGACTGCATGCTGATATTGTTTTAACTTTGGAATGTAACTTCCTTCCCTCTACAACTTTGAGGTGACCAGATGGTCTTTTGATTTATTGTTTAGACTGCTTATCAGAGTGAAGGGTAGTGGACTGTTATCAAAAGAAGTTCAAGAAAATGCAGATACACACATGTGTGTGTGTGTGTGTGCACACAAAATAACAAGATAATTTAGAATTGTTCAAGTAAACAAATAACTGCTTTGTCAGATGACCAGAACTGTAGTTAGGTGTTGCAGCGTTATGCAAAGTTTTCCAATTTTAACATCCGACACGATCTGTATCCACCTTGAGTTGGCTGTCATGATGATATACTCTTTATTGTCTCTATTTGCTGTAGGGTGTCTCACTTTTTTTTTTAAAGGAGTTCACTAAAAATACAGGCTACTCTCTTGCTTCCCCAAACCCTCCCGTTATCAACATTGGTAGCTCATACAATCATTTTAGCAGTAACATTGTCAGCATCTTGTTCATTTTGCTGAACGCCATGGTCTATAGTCAGCTAGGAAAAACATTGTAAGAGTGTGGCGTGCAGTTTACATCTTGACAGCAACATTCAGCAAGTGGTCCAAAGCTATCAGCCGGATAAAGCCAGAAGGCAAGAACATATTAGTACCAACCAGTGCACATAAGATTTTTCTACATTTTCTCATGTACACATTTTGTGTCCATGTAGGCTATGTGCAGTCATTCATCCACTCACAGTTGGTGCTGTTCACAACACCAGCCATTTTTGTCACAGTCAGCTGTGTCAACAGGACAACTAAATTCCAGGGCTTGGTCATTTGGGCTGTCAAAGCACTTTTACCTGAAGTGAAATCACATGCACCCATACACGCAAGCATATACACACAGAATAGCACATTCTGTTTCCATTCAGCATCCAACTAATCTGAGTACGAATTTCTGAACTGCAGGTGGGCATCATAAAAAGATGTTAGCTTTGAATGCTGCTGTGTGACCTTGGTCTTGCTACTGGTTAGCTGAAAATGAAGAGGCCAAGTTCTAACTGGTATTAATGCAATATCAGATAATGCTAAAACATAATCGGTGTAATAGGGTCAGCATATGGAAAGGGTAATCGAGGGAGGAAGGGACTACTGTATACATGCATGCAGGGTTGAAAAAATTCAGATTTTTTTTTTAATTTAAAAAAAAATCGTTGGATTTTAAAAAATTTAGGTCAAAAGTTTTGGTTTAAAGGGGCTGAATCATGCATAATGTGATTTAATAGATGCAAGTTTCCATTTACGCTAAACCAGCTTTTCAAGAATTGGTGACCTAGACGTTAAAGATTTAGGAAGTCATGAGTGAACGGTGTCAAAATAACATGCTTCAGTCCAATTGTTCGTGCCTTATTTCCAGCGTTGACCAATGGGGCTGACAGTAAGTTGACTTTCTCAAATATAGAAAAAGTTTGGAGCAGTCTTGGTGGAGGAAAGTGGTCTTGTGGGGAAATGGATCCCACCCTTGCCTGTTTATGGCATTAAACACTTTAGGCTTAAAAACTGGCACGCATGAACCCACTTTAGAATTATGAATGCATAGACATCATGTTATCATGACGATATCTGTATCATTACATATGGGGATCACCACACTCCCATCTTTGTATTTAAAAATTGTGCATATGTGCAATCGTTGATTTGTTGTGTCTTCTATTCATGGTGCTGAGAGGTTAAAAATAACTGGAATGTGTTAGCAACTAATGTCTTCTTGCTTATGGTCAACTGATTTTATTGTTCGTCCCATAAAACCCCCAAAAATGCAAAATCGTGATTTAAATTGGAAAATAAATCTCTTGATTTAAATCAAACCAACCCTGCATGCATGCTTGTGTTCGTGTACAGGAACGGGTTGGCTTGAGTCAATGGGGAGAGTGAGGAGGTGAAAAATCTAGCAAATGTTTGCAGATTTATTTAAGGGTTCCAGTGGATGAGTTTTTTTTTAAAAAGCTGATGAAAGAACTGAGGCAGTGAAAGTTCCTTGAATTTCTGGTTTAAAAAATGTTTAGTGGCTTAATAATAATCATCTATTCGAATGTGGACAGATTTATCATGGAAGACCTTCAAGATACCTTTAAAAAAATGAAAATAGAGCTATTGACACAAAAAATTTTAAAAGAAAGTTATACAATTTCCTACACTGTTTCAACTTAAAAAATATAGTATAATTCAACAAAATGAGCCGTGTCACTGTCAGAGCAGTTGGTTAAGCATCCTAGTGTGTGTTGGGGCAGCTGATTAAATTTGCTGTATCATAATACTGCATATACATGTATATCCCTGTTGTGTAATGGACAGAATGCTTTTGAGTGATGCAGATAAATAATGCAGAAAGTAATATCTGCAGTGTTTATAAATCCTTGCCACGATCATGACTAACAGTTTCTGCACATGTTTTGTGACAGACATCTTGTAAATCAGCTTGGCACTTACTGCTGGTTTTTTCTTTGAGCAGAGCCATGCTGATAACAAGCTAATATATTTGACCACTGTGCTGTAGAATTGGCTTCACTGTCAAATAATGCTACCCACTTTTTAAACAGGGTTCTAAAACAGTGAGGGGAATATACAAAATACTTTATAAACTGTGATATTTACTAGTCGGACTCAGCACTGGCCTGATTAAAATAGCCTCATATTTTAAGAAAATGTGAGGGATTTGC